>CAUYQU010020400.1:0-54058 GCA_963574635.1 Cheracebus regulus | reverse complement strand
CCCGTGCGGGGAGGTGAGAGGAGCAGCGGGCGGGGCCCGTGCGGGGAGGTGAGAGGAGCAGCGGGCGGGGCCCGTGCGGGGAGGTGAGAGGAGCAGCGGGCGGGGCCCGTGCGGGGAGGTGAGAGGAGCAGCGGGCAGGGTGGGGCCCATGTTGAGAGATGAGTGTAGAAAGATGGGTGAAGCCATGTCACGGAGAACCTTGAAGGCCTTTTCACGCTGTTCCTGCCTTACCTTCAGACCATGGGAATCTTTTATAATGTTTTCCCTGAGTAGTACAATGTCACAGGTTGAGTCCTCTGGAACACAGATGCTGAGATTTGCGTTAAGGAAGTTCAGTGAGGGGAGGTGATGGTCTATTGTGAACAATACCTGTGAGTTGTGAAGGGAACAGGATTTGGTGGAAGAAGAAATCACAGCAGAGGCCTCAGGGGGACTCAGAATTGTCCACATTGAGGCATGGCGGACAGGTCTTTGTACTCTTACATCAAACCATCATTGGATGCAAACTCTCTCCAAGAAGAAGGAATCGCCTTAGGTGGGTCATCTCCCTCTGGTCCAGAATAACTCCTGGAGCTGTGGTACGTCCAGGTGGAGGAATGAGCGCCTTGTCCTCAAAGAGGGATCTGGGCAGCACCCACTGCAGGGCTGAAATTATCAGAGCCAAGAGGCTACTCTAGATGGGTGCCACTCTAGATGACTGCAGATTGTTACAAGTCTGTGATGAGATTAAGAGCTTGCATCACAATGTAAAGTAACTCAATGCCTCCTTCATTGAGTCTTGCGAGAAACAAAAAGAGGGTGAAACTGAATGTGTGCTTAATGGCATTGACTTAAGCTCCAGCACTAACAGCCTGTGAACTGGGACAGTTGCAGACTGGCACCAGTCAGCAAGCCACACTTTGAGTAGTTCTGCTACAGCCTATGTTCCTGTCTTGTGGTAAAATCACTCTGGGTCGTTTCCTTATCAGCTGCATTTGTGAAGTTAACCTTCCTCTGACTTCCAGAGTCTGAGAGAGAAAACTTTGCCTACTGTCTGCTTTCCTAACAGACCTTTTCCTTTTTCTCCCCCAGGGTTGGGAGGTTGATTCATCTTAGTAGATCTTGTCAGATTGTGTCTGACTACATATACTTGCTTTTCCCAAATGTCCAATCTTTGTCAGTTGAGAAATATTTGAAGTGCTGACAAGGCTCTTATGGACAACTCACCTATCATTGCAGTCTGTAGGATTAATTCTTCTTAATTATGTTAGTGCTGGGCCATCATTCAAGTTTATTGATGCTGTCTGGTCATGTCTAGAAGATTTATAGGTATCTATATTCCTCCCACACAGCAGGGACCACAAATAACTTGGCTATCTTTTCAGTGTCTTTTTGCATGAGACAAATGTTATACAATTATCACAGAAAGCGCCTTAATAAGTAAGAACTTGCTTTTCTCAGTTTCCTCTCTGGGGTCTCGGAAGGAGAGTTTGGGAATCTGTAATACTCTTTCACAAACAGTTTCTTTTCCCTGCCTTTAACTGAGTTAAAAACCCACTTTTCAGTCCAAGTGTTTTATTTCCAGCCCGGGAAATAGTCTTGAGAATCATGTGCAAGTTTGCTAGGCAGAATTTAATCATTTTCTTGTACATGGCCTTGGCTTTCACATTGTTGAGCACGAAATGGCTGGATTTCAGGTAATCAGAAGGAAACAGAGTGAGTCTAGAACTACAGACTCATGGGAAGTTGGAGCTAACGTGAACCTGGACTGCGCTGGTCTTTGTTCTGGTTGCACATCACCATTCTTAAAGATCGTGACTCTGTAAGTCTGGTGTGAAGTTTCAGTATCTGCAGATCTTTAACTCTACAGGTGATTTGTATGTTCATCCAGGTTTGAAATCCATGGATGGGTTACTCCTTTCTTAACCCAGAGAGGGAAGGAAACTGGATGTGAAGAGCCACGTGTCTGCACCGAGCGTCATCAGTGGGAGGTTAACTCAAGGCTTGGGAAAGGGACATGAAGCCAGAGGCGATGGGGTTGTTGTAAGCCGCAAGCACTTGAATGGAAGCCGTGCCAAGCCTTGTGCTAAGTTCATAAGTGCATAATCTTGGAAAATCTTCACTAAAATTTAATAGGTGTTATCGTCCTTATACATGAGAGAACTGAGACCCAGAGAGGTTTAATATTTTGAGCAAGATGATATAACTGGTGAGCAGGAGTTAGGGTTTAACCCAGGTCTTCTGATTGAAACCTTCTGTTCTTAACCTCTCTGCTGGAGAAAGAAAGACCAAACAGGAGACTTGCAGGGGGCCTCCTGTAATTTCCTTTGGAAGTCAGGTTATACAATGTATGTGTGTGAATCCATAAACGTCTAAGCCTGTGGGGGTTCAGCAAACTGAATAGAATTCTCATTATGCAAGAAAAGACAGCAGTAGATAATAAAACAGGGAGAAATAAGAATGGTTAGAAAAAGAAAAGTGGGAGAAAGTGATGAATGATTGATGATGGAAGAAAAGAATGATCAGTGAGGACAGCCTGTTAGGAAAAGACAAAAACGTCCAAGCGCTGAGATTACCTGGCCAGAGACTGGATGAGCTTTCACATTAATAAGGGGATTGTAGGATCAATAGGAGCTGTAATCTGTGCCTGAGCATTCTTCAGAAAGAGACAGACCAGAATAGATATGTCTGGAAGAAAAATAAACGTGGTAATTTGTCTATTCCTGAATCGCTTTTCCTGTAGGCGTCTAAAGGTAAGGAAGCGTGTTTTGGCTAATGCCCTGAGCTCCCTTCCTGACATCCAGCTCTCCTGCCAATTGCTGAAGGAGAGCGCTGCTCTTTAGACGAGACGGGCTCCTAGCTCTGCCTCAGAGACTAGGTGTCCTGCTGTGGTTATCTTGTTTAGGTTTTCCTAACCTCCTCATTTATAGCAGATTATTAGGAATAAATGTATTGGTGCTTGGTATGTAAAAATAATGACCAAAGTCTTTACCCATCTAAACTTCTACCTGTAATTTAGAATGGAAAAGTTCTCACAAGTGATGATGCATTATACAAAATATATTGAACTTCAGGATCAAAATATATTGATCCTGGGTCTTGAAGATTCAGGATCTTCCCTGGGGCCTGAAGACTTGTTGAACACCTGGCGCTCTCCGAAGCTATGGAGACATGTAGATTAGATATTCTTGTTCTCAATGACCCCAGATCACTGACCTCTTTCACATCTGTCTCCATTTGGTACTTCTGGCTCTTCCCTAACAGGTACACGTTTTAAAAGCATGTCTCTCCAACAGTGCTGAATATTTCTCCTGCATTCTCCCTCCATAATTTGCTTTTAGTTGACAAAGTTTATAATATTAATTCTATTTTATGCGCTATTTCAAGGTAATAGTCTGTCAGGGCCTGGAGGGTATTCTGTTTTTTTCTCTGCAAAGTGAAATTTCTGACAGTCATTACACAATTATCTCTTAAATAAAATGAAACATACTGCTAGACATTTAAATAGCTGTTCATTTGAACATATGGCTTCCAAAGGAGAAATCATGATAATTATCCCAATTATGAGCACACAAATAATTATTTAATTACTTGTCTGCCTTGCCTGCTGGATGATCACTCCATCAGAGAAGACTCTGGTGTTTGTTTTTCTCAATGCTTCATTTCTATTCCTACTTTAACAAATTTATTCATAGTGCTTTTCATATAACAGTGAAAAGAATGTTCACACTCTAATAGATTTTACATTTTCTAGTTGAGGTAGAGATGATGAACAGATACATAGCTATAAAATGCCAGGGGTGATGACTATTGAAAAGAAATAAGGCACCCAGGAGAGAGTAGAGGGTGCTGGGTTAGTCTGTGGCTGGGTCTACAGTGCTTACACAATGATTTGCAGCCCTGTTATAAATAACTACAGCGTTTGGGCATCGGCCTGCTGACTGTCTACATGGGGTTGTATCAATACATATTGGAGATAAATCAAACATGTCTGCCTCACACCCAAGAGCAACTCTATGATTACCTAGTATAAGACACTTACCAACATTTCTCATTATGTGGAATTAGAGAGAGTGAAGTTCTGATGTTTGGGAGAATGATGAAGAAGCTACGATGCCAGAAGCCAGGTGGGAGGTAGGAAAAGGAGGCGTTGCTCCCTGAAGAATCAGCTTTGGAAGGCTAATTCCAAGGGTTCTGGGCAGCCATGACACAGTGAGCAGCTTTTTCAGGAACAACAAAAGAAATTTTTACTTTGTTAAAAACAAAACAAAAACAAACAGAGGTAAGGGAATGAATGAGCATTAAAAAAGGGGAGGAGACGGAAGGGCCTGTGAGGCCCGTTGACTTCTGTGCAGTCAGCTCTGGGGCTGGTCCTCCTCGCAGGGCACAGACCTCTGCTTCTTGTCCACCCATTGTGTTGTTTTAAATTCATTAATTCAATGAATTGTTTTTAATTCATTTTTCAACCTATTTCTAGCTTGCGGAAGTATTTGGTGACTGGTGGTGATAAGGGACGCTGTACCAGAGTTGGTGCCAGTCCTGTGGACTGATGGTCCGTGGGAGTGGTGACCACAGTGGCCGTGCCCTGGTTTCCCTCCTGCCTTGCTGGGGTGGTGTGTGTGGATGTGTGTGGACTGCTGTCCAGCTGCCCCCATTGTGTCCACTTCCTGTCCACCCAAGGCCTCAGGCCTCAACTCTGTCCCTCTGTTTCCTTAGTGGCTGCCATGGCCTGCATTCTCCCTGGGAACGCAGGGCTGAACAAAACAGCCATGGTCCCTGTCCACGGGGAGCTCACGCTGCAGAGACATTTACAATGAACACCGAGGCAAATGAAAGAAAACATAAACTGTGACTATGTTTTAAGGAAGAGAACGATGTCCTGGGGGAGAAATTGGGAGGGTGGGGCTTGAAGGCCCCTCCCAGGAGACAGTGCTGAAGCCGAGACTTGCAGGATGATGGGTGCAAACCAAAGAGGATATAGTCAGCTTTTGATTTCATCAGTTTCTGTTGCTACAACTTCAATGAGTTATTTTTAATTCATTTTTTCTTTCCTTGTGTTTTCCTACCACTGAGGTGCTTTCTGGCTATCTCCTTGGTTTTGTTTCATTTTTGAAATTTTCCATTCAAAATGCCTATTTTGTAAATTATTTTTCTACTTATAGTATTATTTTTTGCCATCAGATTCTTCAAATTTGTTCAGTGCCTTAAATTTTAAGTTCATATGTATTAGGTCATATTTCCCTTTTTATGTGTGTGTGAGTGTGCACGTGTGCAAGCACACAGGCATATGTGCATAAGTATGCATGTGCGCACTGGGAATGGCTGACCCAGAGCACTTTGGCCTGATTGCCACCATCCATGGAAGCATCTTTTTTCAAATCTAGGGCTCCATGAAATGTTTTGAAAACTATAGATCTGTGGTCAATAATTGGCAGTTAAGCATGAGCTTCTCCGGGAGCTTCTGTTACTATACTCTTGAATTTATTAATTTGGTTGCATACAGGGGAGTTTATTTGGTTGAGCCCATTATACAAAATGTCTTCTTTCTGTAATAGGTCATGGCAGTGATGGTTGTTACTGGAGGAAGCTGAGAGGCTTAGAAAAGATGTGACCGGGTATGGTGGCTCATGCCTGTAATCCCATCATTTTTGGAGGCCATGGCGGGAGGATCACCTGAGGTCAGAAGTCTGAGACCAGCCTGACCAACATGGAGAAACCCCATCCCTACTAGAAATACAAAATTAGCCAGGCGTGGTGGCGCACGCCTATAATCCCAGCTACTTGGGAGGCTGAGGCAGGAGAACTGCTTGAACCCAGGAGGTGGAGTTTGCGGCGAGCCGAGATGGTGTCTTTGCACTCTAGCCTGGGCACAAGAGTGAAAAAAAAAAAAGAAGCTGAGACTTGGTGTCCATCAGATAATATATGATGGTGACAACTGGAGAGAACTGATGATTCCAGAGAAAGCGTGTGAACAGGGTAAAGGAGGTGACCTATGGTATCCAGAAACTCTTTTCTACAATGGGTTTAGGATGCGGGGGTGGGGGAAGGATTTTACAGGTCGTGGAGGTGGTTGGTGACCGGTGGTGATAACAGACGCTGGACCTGAGTTGGTGCCAGTCCTATGGACCGATGGTCTGTGGGAGTGAGGACCTCAGTGGCCGTGCCCTGGCTTCCCTCCCGCCTCGCTGGGTGGGAGTGCGTGGATGTGCATGGAACACTGTCCAGCTGCACGGGGCTACGAGGCCCGTGCAGCCTCCCCTTTAGTGCACCACAGGAGCGAGTGGGCGTTGATGCATTTCCTCATTCATCCTTAATTATTCTGATTCTCTGGTGTTAAAATGGATCCAGGAAGGCTCTTGGAACGAGTCCAACACTTTTGTCCTGAATTGTTTCTGCCTCTTAGGGTGTATACCTTCTATTTTGGAAAATTATCTGCCACGTTGAAGTCTGAAAATATAGGTATTAGTGACTGGGTCATCTCATTCTCTGGCCCAGTTTTCCCTGAGCGCGGCAGCCTCCTTCACGTGGAACAGTGGGCACAGAGAGTCTTAATTTCATTAAGGATGAACTTTCATTTCTCATGTATATTCTCCTTGGATTGTACGGTTTTTAGGACAGAAAGGGTGGCAGAAAACATTGTTTTATTATATTAAATGGAAACATACAAGATATAAAGTTTTTGAAGGTTTAATAGCTTTGATAAAATTTCAGTTGAAAAGACTGAATTCTGTAGTCACTTAAAATTAATAAACTACATTACAAGAAGGCATCTGAGCTTATGATTGGCATTTAATTAGAATTAAATGGCATGTTATCAAGTGCAGTATTCTTCCTTTAGATCAAAGTCCAGCTCATGTTTTGATAAAGCCTAGGTTGGCAGGGGAAGCCAGGAGACGGGGCAGCTGGGACCAAGCGCCACGTTGGGACAAGTCAGACTGAAAGGGCGTACTATGGCACTGCGCCTCCTTATAAAGAAGGTGAAAACTTCATGGAGGATTGAAAACCAAAACCAGACCAAGGCCTAACTACTGAGCAGCTCATCCTCACATAGACTTTTATGCCTTGGTCACTTGGATCATTTTAACTTCAGAACAACAGAGTTTTTCAGAATTGAACTGTTCGGTAAATAGAAGAATAATTCTATGTCTTCACTATGTATGCAAAGGAAGTGAGATGATGATTCTGATCTCAATAGAAGTATTTTTCACAGAATTATTTATTTATTTATTTATTTATTTTTTAAGAAAAGCTAACCTAAATTTAAAAGTTTATACAACTGGTATATAGCCCTCTGGGAGCATATCACTTGAAGTAGGATATGTGAGCAGTGCCTCGCATGGCTGGAGGGGAACAGGCCCAGCCCCTGTGAGATTAAGGGCTGGGGTTCGGGGCAGTGGAGGGGTGGCCCAAAGGGCAAGGGGCCTCCCTGAGACACCCATAGCTGATTGGTGCTCATGGAATTGCTCATGTCCGAGACTGGTCATTTCCTCCACACTCTTCCTCCTCTACCCCTCTACCAACATGCAGACAAATATGGCTGTCACCTTATGTTATCAGTCCTGAACCTGCTGAGCACAAGATCCCAGAAATGTGTACTTTTTAAGATATTCTTGGGGGATTTTAGTGCTCAGACAAGTGTGAGAACCACTGTGGTAGATAAGTCCTTTTTATGTACTGTCCTTCTATGTACCAACCCCAAAAAAGTCCACCCTGCAGTCTGCCATCCAAGAGTACTTGAAGTGGAGCCATGCCCAGGGCCATGCTGTGATAGACTCCATCCTGCCTCTCCTTTATTTCTTCATTAATTTTCACACTCCTACCCCAATGATATCCTCCTGCTTCCTTTTGTGTCTAACTTCCTCTCTTCCTTCAAACCTCAACTCACGGGCACATCATATCTTCAGCAGAGTGAACTGATGCCCTGCTCAGATGTAGACAGCTCTCATCTACCTTCCCATTGCATCTTGCAAAATCTTTCTAGAGGACTGGGCTGCAACTACATGGACTTCTTCTTCTTCTTTTTTTTTTTTGAGATGGAGTCTTGCTCCGTCACCCAGGCTGGAGGGCAGTGGCATGATCTTGGCTAACTGCAACTTTCACCTCCTGGATTCAAGTGATTCTCCTGCTTTAGCCTCCTTAGTAGCTGAGACTATAAGCATGCACCACCATACCGAGCTAATTTTTGTATTTTTTAGTAGAGATGGGGTTTCACCATGTTGGCCAGGCTGGTCTCAAACTCCTGACCTTTGGTGATCCACCTGCCTTGGCCTCCCAAGGTGCTGGGATTACAGGTGTGAGCCATCGTGCCTGGCCACATGGACTTCGTCTCTCCAGGGGTATCCCTGTGTCTAGTAGGCAGTCACTAAATGGTCGTTGGATAAGAAATTGAATGGGTGCTTCAGTTGAGATAGACATCCTTGCCAGCTGAAGTGGACTGGGGGAGCTGTGTGGAAAACATGGGAGCTGAGTGAGTTCTGCTGGAAGAATGGGGAGGATGGTCATGTGGGAAGAAAGGAATTGAATGTTAGGAGGTTTTGTCCCTGGAAGAAGCAAAACTAGGGCACGTTCTAGTTTTTGACATTCAGGGCATCCTGATCGGTCTGGAGAGTTTGTAGAGGCTGGAGAGCATTGAGAGATGAAATAATTTGACATTGCCAGGCAGTGTGGAGTCCTGAATTGCAGCACAATGGTGGGCACTCTTGGGTGCTCCGTCTGGATGCCCTTCTGACCCCATTCTCTTCGCCAGGGCTGTGTGTGCATCCCCTGTGTGTGTTCAGTTTACAGCAAATAGGGCTGCCAGGGTTAGCAAATACAAGCATGGGAGGCCCACTTAAATTAAAATTTCAGAGAGATAATAAAGACATTTCAGTATAAGTATGTTCCATCCAGTATTTGGAACATGTATATATGAAAACATTATTCACTGTTTATCTGAAAATTACGTTTAACTAGGCATCCTGCATTTTATCTGGCATTCTTGCTGTAAGCACCCACAGCTGTGACCTCTTTATGAGGTTGGTTCTGGGGGTAGGGGGTCCCTGCTGCCGGGGCCTGTAGGTACCAGAGGTGTCTGAGAGTTCGCATCCCCTTGACTTCAGCCAGAGCCAGTGACTCACTGGTGAGGCAAGTACTAAAACTTAGCATTGCTTCAAAATGGGACAAAATCTTTTTTTGTTTTCCATGTTAAGGTAGTTAACTAACTTAAACAAGTTTCTTTTTTATTTATATTAATTTATGAGGTACAAGTGAAATTTTGATACATGCATAGACTTTGGGGCTTTTAGGGTATCCATCATCCATCCATAATGTTGTACTCCAATTAAGTAATCTGTCATCAACCACCCCCACCACCCCTACTTCTGAGACTCCAGCATCTAATATTCCATATTCTATGTCCATGTATACACATTATTTAGCTCCCACTTATAAATGAGAACATGTAGTATTTGTCTGTGTCTGACTTGTTTCACTTAAAATAATGGCCTTCAGTTCTATCCATGTTGTTGCAAAATACATGATTTCCTTCTTTTTTATGGCTGAATAGTATTCTATGCCACATTTTCTTTATTCAGTCTTCTGGTGATGGGCATGTAGGTTGATATTCATAAAGATATTCACAATATCTTTGCTATTGAGAATAGTGCTGCAACAAATGTATGGGTATAGGTAGCTTTTTTATATACCGATTTTTTTCCTTTAGGCAGATACCCAGTAGTGGGAGTGCTGGATCGAAAGGCAGTTCTATAGTTCTTTGGGAAATCTCCATACCGTTTTCCACAGAGGCTGTATTTATTTTCATTCTCACCAATGGTGTAGAAGAGTTCTCCGCCTTTTTTTTTGCATCCTCACCTGTATCTGTTATGTTTTGTCTTTTTAATAAAAGCCATTCTAACTGGTGTGTTTTTAATTTGTGTTTCTCTGACGATTAATGATGACCATTTTTTCCTATGTCTGTTGGCTATTTTTATGTCTTATTTGGAAAAATGCCTATTCATGTTCTTTGCCCACTTTTTTTTTCACCCGTGCATTTTATTTATTGTATTGCATATTGGAAAAAAATACATCAAAGTCATGATTTCATGGCAATGATATAGTTTTTAAACAACTAAATTCATTTATGCAAAAATATTAGCCAATTGGTATACACATATTAGGTAAATTACAGTAGGGGTGGTACATAGATACGACAAAAATCAAGATGATATGCGTGACTTTAGGCTGGCTAACACTGGCAGAAGTTGCTTTACCAAATCTCTCTGAAAGAGGTGAGATTTGAACTGTGATTTAGAGCAGTGCTTTCAAATACTGGACTGAAAAATATGTGGGGCTTGCCCACTTTTTAATGAGATTATTATTGTTATTTTTTTGGTCAAGTTGTTTGAGTTCCTTGTAAATTCTGGATAGTAATCCTCTATTTGATACATGGTTTGCAAATATTTGCTCCCATTTCTGAGGTTTTCTGTTCACTCTGTTGGTTATTTCTTTGGTGGTGGAGAGCTTTTTAGTTTAATTAAGTTCAAGATGCAAAAAATCTGAGCTGCATTAATTCATCAGGGCTCCCTATGGGCTCAGATGGAGGCTGTGACTTTCCCTGGAAATTTCCCCCACGGCCTGGCTGGTTCCCGTTCATTTCTCTCCTTGTTCCACCTGCTTAGTGGTCTCTCCTGCAGGCACTTCCTTAATAAATCACATGTGCCAAAGTCCCCAGCTCAGGGTCTGCTTCTGGGGAAACTCAACTAAAACATAGCAGAGTGCAACAGGAAAGAGCTTTGGGATTAAAGTCTGAAGATCCAAGATGCTCCATTATTTAATAACTATATGTCTTGGCCTGATATTTCTGAACATTTTTGAAATGAGGCTAATATATCCATTGTTTGAATTACCTCCTTTTCACACTGTGGTGAGGCCGGGATTCTACCTCTAGGGTTATGGGGATGGTGAAACACACAGCATCCAATACTGGACAGATGATATTGACAGCAGATTTTCAATCACATAGACTCACAGCCCACGGGAGGACGGTGCCACATGCCGTGAGGAGCACACAGTGATTGTGCTTGGGAACAGAATGTACAAACGGGCTGTAGGAGGCAGGCTTTGTGGTCACAAGAGGGCGAGGTACGCCTGGCCCCTGCAGGAGACTGAGGCTGGCTTGTCTGAGTAATTGCACAGGCTGACAGGGAACTGACACCTGCCACTCCTGGATAGGTAGGGCCTGTGCCAGGCCCTTGCGACAGGGAGGGTTGTTTGGTTCTGGGATCTTAGCTGTAGGAGTAGAGTGTGTGAAGAACCTGAAGCCAGGCCATTTGGGGCCTCCCAATTTGACCAGATGCCCTGTCAGCACCTAATCTTGAGTCTTCATTTCAGGTCTTAAATTGCTGCCATCCCCTCCTCAGAGGTTGTGTTAATGACAGAGATGGGATCACGATGCAAAATCAGAAAGCACTTCATGAACATAGCATGTTGTAAGGAGGAGAGCTGGAAGCTTTCAGGGATAACTTGCTTTCTTTTCATACCTGCATGTAGTTATTCAAATCTGAAATTTTAATTTTGCTTTGCAGCTATATGTTAGTGTTTTAAGTCTGGCACTGAGAGTGTGGGTGAAACAGAAACCTCCAAGGCTATTGCTTATCTGTAATTCAGCTGTGTCCTGCTGCCTACATGCCACGCTGGGCCAGGCTGAGCCCCTGACAGTGTGAAAGAGAATTCCATACTTAGGTTGTTCTCTTCTTTCCTTTAAAAGAAAAAAAAATCCCAAAACAAACAAACAAAAAACCTTCCCGCAAACCTTCACAAAGAACTGGGGGGAAAGTCACATTAGTATCAGATGTAAAAAATAGGGGCCAAATAGAATATCACCTTTTAATTAAAAGATCATTTATATGTTCAACTGCCACAACTCTTTTCCTTATTTAAACATTTCAAATGAAAACTAAAGTGTGAGTCTACTCCCCAGATCTGATGGCACTCATAACCCTCCAGAGAGTAATAGCTGTGATCAATTACATGGTCGACTTGCTGGGTGTAATGGGAGGAATCTACCCAGGTGGTGGAGCATGGGGAATGTGAAATGGAAGCACTGGTGAAGCATTTTATTTGGGCTAAAATAGAAGCAATTCAGAGCTTTGGGTGAAATCTTTACTCTTGATTTATAAAGGGAGATTAAAGAAAGAAGCCGTGAAGCAATGCTTTATGGATTTGTAGATGAGGGCATAGAGCAGAATACAAAATAGAAAAAAAACTTTAGTCCATGGTCACAAGGCCTGGATTTGAGTCCTGACTTCATCAATTATTAACTGTGCAAATTTAAGATGGTTATTTATCCTTCTTGAGCCTTAGTTTCTTTTCTCTTTTTTGAGATGGAGTTTTGCTCTTGTCACCTAGGCTGGAGTGCAGTGGCATGATCTTGGCTCACTGCAACCTCTGCCTCTCGAGTTAAAGTGATTCTCTTGCCTCAGCCTCCCGAGTGGCTGGGATTACAGGTGTGCACCACCATGCCCGGCTAATTTTGCGTTTTTAGTAGAGATGGGGTTTCCCCATGTTGGTCAGGCTGGCTTTGGACTGGAAGTCCTGACCTCAGGTGATCTGCTCGCTTCGGCCTCTCAAAGTGCTGGGATTAGGGGCATGAGCCACTGTGCCCAGCCCATAGTTTCTTTACTTATGAAGTGGGTACATTGTTACTTGGTATTAGTAGAGAATCCCTATTAATCTCACTGGATTGGGAGGGTCAAATGATACAAGATAAGAAAAAATATTGTTTTAAGAACTGTACTGCATTATCTACATTTTGTTTTATTATCCTCCATGGTAGTTGTGGTAGTCTGAGAGTTCTGTTCATATGGGAATCTGGGGAGGGATGTGAGGCATATGTTTTAGACTTCTTCTCAGCCTAAAGAGCATCCAACATTGACCGTCGCCAAACTGAATTCTTTCTCTAAAGAAACTGAAAGTGGACATGGAGGAGGAGGCAGGTGGAGAACACTCCACCCCACTTCCCTGCAGTGGGTGGAGCTGATTCCTGCAGCGTGCATTAGAGATTAAGGAGCTGGGCTTTTTGCGGAGTTGCTAAACAAGGTTAGCCAGAGAGAAAGTAAGCTGCCTCACATCTCTTTCCCTGTGCAGAGGTCAGGGGGATCCCCAGGCCAGGGGAATGCGTCTGTCCAGGGGTAAGAGATGTGAGGCAGCTTACCCTTTTTTCTGCTTGAAAAGGAAAAAAAAAAATCACAAACAAAAAAACCCCTAATCCTAACCAAACCCCAACCTCAACCTGAACATGCTGTGAGCAGCTTTTCAGAGACGGGCTGCCTCTGCTCTCCCTTCTTATAGCACAGTGTCAGAGCAACCTCATATGTAGGAGGAAAGAATGACAAGGTGGCCATTCAGCAGCTGGATTAAATGATGGATGTTTATAGGAGGAATCTGGAAGAAACAGCTGTCCAAAGCCCTTCCTGCCAGGCAGGGAGCTATGGGTCCCCTAGGAAGCTGAGGTACAGCCCATGCTGCTAGGAAAGAGGTCCCCAGCTCAGTCCCCCTGAGGTGGTTCTGCCTTGTCAAGGCAGCTGTGAATCAGCTCCCTGGGTTGAACTCCAATAGCACCGTGTGCCACTGCCAGGCACTCATGGGTGTGCAGGGAGCTGGCATTCCTCACGGGAGGAGGTTAAGCTGCTGCTGGAGCTGTCTTTCAGCCCTTTCTCCAAAGCGCACTGGCATGGGATATGCAGCAGCCACAGTGGAGATTCACCTGGAAAATATTTATTACTATCCTATAGGAGTCTATCCTTGCCTTGCTACAAATAAATACCCGAGGCTGGGTAATTTATAAAGAATGGAGGTTTATTTGGCTCACAGTTCTGCAGGCTATAAAGGGAGTGTGGTACCAGCATCTGCTCTGCTTCTAGGGGTGCCTTAGGAAGCTTACAGTCATGGTGGGAGGCAAAGGGGAAGCTGGCAGATCGCACGGCAAGAGCACGAACAAGCACGGAGTGGAAAGAGGCCACACGCTTTTATACAGCTGGATCCTGTGAGAATTCACTATGGAGAGGGCAGCCCCAAGGGGATGGTGCTAAACCGTCCATGAGAAACCCATCTCCAGGATGCAATCACCTCCCACCAGGCCCCATCTCCAGCGCTGGGGATTACAGTTCAACATGAGACTTAGAGGGACAAATATCCAAACTATATCACGCCCCCCATTCACGGAGCTCTGAGCAGGGCTGTGGGCTCAAAGCTAAGCTTGAAAATGGCCTCATGTTGAGAAAGAGACTGCCCAGGTGCCTGAATCCTCCCCGTCCACAGCCAGGTGAGGGGGAAGGTGTCTGCACCCCTTCTGCAGCCCCTGGTGTACTTCTGTGTTGGACAAGCACCTCCCTGGAGAGCTGTTTCTTCAGAGGCACGCAGAGCAAGGATTTGTGTCTGTATTTTCCTTTCTGAAATGTCAGCAGCAGTGGGGTCCAGTGAAGTGGAGCTGCCTAAGGGGTTTTGATGGGGCGATGGCCTGTGTGGGCCTGGGGATGGCTCTCCCCCCAGGGCAGGGGCAGTCAACACAGTTGTTAGGTTTTGCAAAATAGCCTGCACGCCATGGGCTTGACATTCTTATTTGTTCGGTATCTTCTTTATTGAGTGATGGACATGTGAAAAGCTGTGTGTCTTTATGCACACAACTCAATGCATCTGGGGATGAGGACACAGCTGTGAAACCATCACCACCATCAAGGTCATAAACGTATCCATCACCTCCCCGAGTTTCCTCCTGGTCCCTTCATTATTATTGATGTTGTCACTTTTTGTGATAACAGCAGCCTTGAACAACACTGCAGTAGACCTCATGGATCTAACAGATATTTGCCGAATATTTGCAGACTGTTCCACATACACTTGTGATGAATGTGTATTCTGGGGCTCCATCCAGCAGCAGTCTCCAGGGCAGATCAAATGTTAAGCCACAAAACCAGTCTTAGTAAATTTAAGAAGACTAAAGTCATATTGAGTATCTTTTTTGACCACAATGGCACGAAACTAGAAATCAGTATCAGTAGGAATTTTGGAAAATTCATAAATGTATGAAATGAAATGATACACTCCTTCATAACCAATGGTTTAACCACAACCAATGGGTCAAACAAGAAATCAAAATGGAAAGAAAAAATTATCTTCAGGCAAAGGAAGACGTTATGTAGCGTTTTAACAGAACCTTCTGGGTGGCACAAACCCCTGAGTTACACACCTAGGTTTCTAAAAACTAAGGGCATTGAGAGGGGAGAGAAGGTGCACAGGCAACTGCAGTGTGAAAGTGTTCAGGGGAGCAGAAAGGCAGAGAAACAAGTCATAATGTCAGCCTGTCCGAGACCGGCTGGCTTCGTCTTCCTAGTGATTACACTGTGCTAAGAAAATGAGAAGAAAAGGCTGGATGTGGTGGCTCATGCCTGTAATCCCAGCACTTTGGGAGGCCAAGGCAGATGGATTACGAGGTCAGGAGTTCAAAACCAGCCTGGACAACATGGTGAGACCCCGTCTCTACTAAAAATACAAAAATTACCTGGACGTGGGACACATGCCTGTAATCCCAACTACTCAGGAGGCTGAGGCAGGAGAATTGCTTGAACTGGGACCTGGGAGACAGAGGTTGCAGTGAGCTGAGATGACACCACTGCACTCCCGCCTGGGCTACAGAGTGAGACTCTGTCTCAAACAAACAAACAAACAAACAAACAAAATGAGAAAGAAAAAGGGAAGGAGTTTCTGAATGAGTCTGCTGACTTGTCCACACTTGAGCTATGAACACTTGGAGTCAGGAATGGTAACTCTGGTCCTGGGATACTGGATTTTCAGTCTCTCACAGCTTCAAGGATAAGGTTAGCGGAGTTAAGTTAACCCAAGGTCATAGTTTTATTAAATGATCACTGTGGTACAGTGGGTTGAATATAGGATTCAGAAATAGAAGGTTTGGGTTCATCTGGTCCACAAAGAGTCATTGCTGTGTTTGCAAATTGGCACACGGTGACGTACAATAATGGAGACAGCCAGGGTGAGCTCTGGGACAGCGAGGATGAATGTGGGGAGCGAAAAAGCATGCTGTGCCGATCCCGGGCGGGAAATGCCTAGTCATTTGTTTATTCATTCATTCATTCTTTGAAATACCTGTGCACTTACAAGGATGTGCAGGTGCCATTTTGGGCATTGTAAACACAGCAGCGGGCAAAACAGACAAAAGTGACTTTGTGGTGTAGATAATAAAAAATTAAAAAAGTAAATGTGATGGATTTTGGTTAGTGATAAGTGTTATGGGGAAGAACTACTTGGAGAAGGAGAGAGGGAACGTGGCAGAGATGGGAGGATGGCATTTTAAACAGGGTGGTGGGGGAAAAGGAAAGGGTGGCCAGGGGCCCCTGACGTGTCACTGGGCAGGAAGGAGCTGAAGATTCTGGGGCTGTGACCTCGGCCGCTCTGCTGACCTCGTGCAGCCTCGTTTCCTCCACCCCTGCACTGGCGGCCTTACCTCCTCACCTGGCCCCGAGGGTGGGATTCAGCCAGTGGCCTGGAGGATGAGCACGCACTATTGGAATGCCAGTTATCACTAGAGCATGAAGGTTGACATCTGATGTGAATAATGAAAATGTTGAAAGGCTGTGACAGGCACCAGAGGCTTTTCTGAATATTTGAGTAGAAGTAAAATAACAGAGCCCCACCAAAGGTTCATGCCAGCAAATCAGATAACGCAAAAGTCAGCAACTAACACCTAATTCCAAATTAAACTGTCCGCGTGCAGGGGCCTGGGCAGGTTAGGCCCAGAGGCAGTGTTAGCCTTAGAGAGGGGATTCTGGAAGAAGGGTTAAATAAGTCAACACTGCAAGTGTTACTGAGAGCTCACCCAGCCCTGTGCTGTGGAAGATTCAAACAAAGCAAGATCGGGTAAGAGCCTAGAATCTTAGGTGAGAAATGTGACTCAACAGCTTTAGAAAAAAACCAGAATAATTCAAGACTTCTGTCTGAACTCGAGGATTGGGGCTTGGGGAATAATTCTGGAGCATATGAGACTAGGACTTTATGACTTACATAAGTCCACATGTGATCACCCAAATACCTTTGGGGTGTATATTAATCTTTGAGTCTGTGTGGATATGAATTTAAATATAGATAAGGCCTGTCTGGCTCTTTTAACTATATTCAAAAGCTTGAATTCAAGAAATGAATATGAGCTGGGGGCAGGGCACTAGGCAATGTAAAGAACTATCATCCCTCCGTGTTCATGGGGGATGGGTTCCAGGACTCCCACGGACACCAGAAGCCACAGATGCTCAAGTCCTTTCTAGAAAATGGGTGTAGTGTTCCTGTGTAACCTATACACGTTCTTCTGTAGCCTTTAAATCGTCTCTAGATTGCTTATAACACCTAATGCAATGTAAGTGCTATGGAAATAATTGTTATGCTGTATTGTTGAGGGAATAATGACTAGAAAAAATGTGAGTATTTAGTACAGATGCAACCACCCATTTTTCCCCCAGTATTTTTTGTTTGTTTGTTTTATTTGAGATAGAGTCTCGCTCTGTCACCCGGAGTGGCGTGCAGTGGCGCAGTCTCGGCTCACTGCAGCTTCTGCCTCCCGGGTTCAAGCAGTTCTCTGCCTCAGCCTGAGTAGCTGGGATCACAGGCATGCACCACCACGCCTGACTAATTTTTGTATTTTAGTAGAGACGGGGTTTCACCATGTTGGCCAGGCTGGTCTTGAACTCCTGAGCTCATGATCTGCCCTCTTCGGCCTCCCAAAGTGCTGGGATTACAGGTGTGAGCCAGTGTGCCCAGCCTCTCTCAGTATTTTTAATCCTTGGTTGGTTGAATCTTTGGATATGGAACCCACTGATAATAACATTAAAAAGTGAGATTCCTATTCATAATTTGATAATTTTTAGGACTTTATTAAAGTGCAATCTTGGGTTTCTGCACTTTGGCACAACCTGCCTATTCGGAAACTCACACTGGCCAGTGGATGGGATTTACACTCTGCACTGGGGGATACCCAGGACCAAGAGAAGAAGGGAGGAAAAGGACCAGCCATGGCGGAGGTTTTGGGGGGCCTGGGTATAGAGGGTCAGTGCGGGTTTGGAGGGCCTTGGGGCGAGCGGGAGGAAAGCCCATGTGGCAGGTGCACGGGCTGCACCCTACTGTGTCCCTCCTGGCTCTCTGGGCTCAACACCTCGGATGCTATGCTCCCTGAACATGCAATGACTTCTCCAGTTTTATAAAGAATCAGTCGTTGGTCCAGACCCAGCCACCTTCAACCATCACCAAGAGGCAGGGCAGCTGAAGAAAGGGGCTGGGGTGGAGGGGAGGGAGAGGTGGGCACAACGGCACCAGCGGCTTTCAAAGCTCACGTAAGGCCTCTTGTGGTCCTCAAAGCCACCATGTCACGCAGAGAAAGATCAGGTGGGGAAGTGGAGGCGGGAGAAGGGCAGGACCGTCCTGAGTGGCGGGGCTGCCTGAGGTAATCAAGTGTGTCTGCAGCAGCCGTTTTGCTAGGCTTTGCTAAGCGCTCTGCCACGTGCTGTGGGTATGGACACAGAGAACTCATCCAGGAGACGCCAGGCCTGCGAGGGAGCAAGCCACCTGAGATCATGCCGACATTGCCCAGTACTGCCCCGGGAGCTGTGTGGCTCTGAATTGATGGGTGCTGTTGGAAGGAAGACTGTGTGGGAAAAAGCTGCAAGGGTGGGTGGGGGGCTTAGGCTGAGCAGGGAGGGAGTGGGACATACACAGACAAAAGGAAGGGGTGACTTAGAGCCTCCTGGAGGAGGACAGGCAAAGAGGCCCACAGTCCACAGTGGGCAGGCGGCAGGCAGGACTGGAGGCAGATTCCATGAGACATGGTCACACGGAGCCCCGAGTTTGGTTTCTGACCTACAGACAAAGAGGAACCACTGGAGATATTGAGCCTTTACACAGCACAGGTAAGTGATTCCAGAAAGATCCCCCTGAGAGGAGATTGAAGGATATTTCAAAGAAAGGAGAAGATAAGGGGAACCAGATAGGAGGCCATGCAGCAGCCCTGAGCAGACGTGAGTCAGGCCCGAAGGCGAAGGCGTTGAGTGATGGTGCACAGGTGCATCTGAAGGGCTTGGGGGTCCTTCGTCCAATCCTGAGAGTAAAGGAAGTGGAGCAGAGAGCTCGGGTTTCAAGGCTAGAAGAAAGGTTGTCCATTAAATGAAATGGGATCTTTAAAAAGTCTGGATGTTGGCCAACCACGGTGGCTCACACCTGTAATCCCAGCACTTTGGGAGGCCAAGCACTTTGGGCGGATCACTTGAGGCCAGGAGTTCAAGATTAGCCTGGCCAATATGGCCAAACCCCATTTCTACTAAAAATGCAAAAATTAGCTGGGCATTGTGGCATGCGTCTATAGTCCCAGCTACTTGGGAGGCTGAGGCATGAGAATCCCTTGAACCTGGGAGGTGGAGGCTGCAGTGAGCTGAGATTGTGCCACTGCACTCTAGCCTGGGCAACAGAGTGAGATTCCGTCTCAAAAAAATAAAGAAAGAAAAATAAAGTCTGGATCTTAAAATGATAAAATAAGGATTGAAAAATAAATAACAGTGTAGTGTTTTGTCAACCTAAACAATAAACAGAGGCTCTCTAAAATACATTTGTTTGGGAATAGAGAGAGCATTGCTATGGGAATCCGCATGCCACAGTAAACAGTGTGTGTATTCAGGGAGGTAAAGGAAGATAAAGATTTTTAAAGGAGAAAATGAGGCAATTCCATAAAGCTTTTGAAATAATTATCCTTGGCTGCAATGATCAATAATAAGCACAACACTGGTCTGAGGTTGGACAGGCAATTGCTGGGCAGGTGGTCCTGTAGAAGTGTGTGTATGTTTTTAAATCATGCTTTAAGCTCTGGGATGCATGTGCAGAATGTGAAGGTTTGTTACATAGGTATACGTGTGCCGTGATAGTTTGCTGCACCCATCAAACCCGTCATCCACATTAAGTATTTCTCCTAATGCTATCCTTCCCCTAATCCCCTACCCCCGACAGGTCCCTGTGTGTGATGTTCTCCTCCCTGTGTCCATATGTTCTCATTGTTCAACTAGAAGTGTTTTTTTTGTGTAAGGTTGTGATGTGCAAGGTTGTGGGTTTTGCAATCTTTCGTGATGGTTTTTGTTATCAGGCATGCAGGCATGAGAAGCCTCTCTTCGTGGCCTTCCCCGGCTCTATTTGTCAGGTTTTCCCTAACATTAGTGACTTCATTTTGATTCTGATAACTTTCATGGTTTGTTATGACTTGATTGATATTATTAACTGCTTATCTTGACTTGGTGTTCATGATTCAGAAAATTAGATAAACTGGGATTCTGACTGCTTTCCCATTCTAATTCCAAAATGACAATTCTGCAAAATCTGCTAGTTTTCCTGGAGAAGTCAGGAAACTGCCACCCTCTGAGGAGATTTCACCCACGAAAGTATTTTGATAGGATTGGAATAGGGTTTTGTTTCATTGAATAAGATAGAAATGCTTTATTTACGAAGGCATGCGCACTCAGCTGGCCAGAATCCTGCCATTGTTATGAAAGGACACCAGCCTGTTCATTCATTTTTACCTGCTTGATCCCTGAAGGCATCTGGCTCCAAATTCCAGTCTAGTAATGTATTTGTACAGCTATGGAAGATTCCCCTCTGTAATCATTTGATTTCTGCCTCAGCACCTGTAGTGGACATTATTGGCTGGTCCCAGCAATAACTTTCCCTTTTCCATTCCTAAAAGAAACTCAGGTTTCGTTTCTTTCATTTCAGAGGTTATTGTTCCTTTCATTTTATTTCAGTTTGAATTAAATGCTATTTGAATTAAATTCTATTTACAGTAAAAAGTATACTAGTGTCCATCACCCCTGTTCAAGAAATCAGTAGTTTTTTGTGCTTCGTGCCTCAGACGTTGTAAAAACACTTCTTTTCTGTCATGTGAAAGGCACAGAAGAATAAATGGTAGTGTGTATGTTTTTATTCACTTCCTGGAACCTGGTACAGAAGTAGACATAATATAAATGACCAGCCACAGGGAGGCACAAGAGCTCTCTAATTACATGTCCTCGCTAGGAACAACAGGAAAAGAAAATTAAAATCCCTCTGGATTGGGGAAAAAAGGAGGAATCGTTATATTTCTAGTGGTGTTATTGAAGGTCTTCCAAAATACTGGATGAAACTATTAACAGCCCTGACTTTTACATTTCCACCAGTAGTTTTGGAAGCAATATTAAAACCTCTAAATTAAAACTAGGTGGGATGAAGACATAGAGACAGAGAAGGATTTAGGTGTCATCTCATAAACATCCGTGCAACTGAAATGAGGGCCTTTGCAAACCCTAAAATGTTGGGAATATCTGGCAATGATTTGAAAACTAGATAGTAGCCTGGTTAATTTCATGAAGCCCTTTGCCTTCCTATAGCCTTCTCTATTGAATATATTAATTTATAGAATAAAAAGCAGATTTGGAAGCTATCAAAGCCACACATGGTCACTCTTTCTAGTTCACAGACTCTTCCTCCGGTGGATAATCCAAGTCAATGTGGCAGTAGGCACGAGTCTTTGTGAAGATAAAATTGGATTTTCCTGTGACCGCTCCTAAAGATGGGGAGATTATACTGTTTCATTGTCTTTGTTGCGGAGTCCAAGAGTGGATAGCTGCAATTCTGAAAAATGCAAGCAGCATTTTTTTTTTTTTTTAACATTTTAGATGCTCCTGAAACAGCAATGCAGATGTGAAAGAGCAGGGGTTGAGCGAGGGAGGAGATGACTCAAGACTGCTGCATGGTTCTTTTTGCAATTTGCTGCCATTGCAGGCTCTGACTTCCTGCTACCCTGGGCAGAAGCATTTGATGAATTGATCTTAGTGGTAATTTCAGCCATAGAGCTGGGGGCGCAAGTGACAGAACTGTGCAGGTGGACGGCCCCACTGCAGATACAGAAAGGAGAAACAGCAAGAGCCTGTTCGACTCAGGGAAGGCAGTGTCCTGAGGCTAGCATAGCCTGTGGGATTGGGAGAATCGCTCCACTCTCAGCACAAACCAACCCCCACCAGGTCCTGCATGCCGAAAGATGCAGACCGCCCCGCTCCCCAGTGGCCTGTGGGCTACGAGGGCAAGAAAAACCACACACGAACACTACAGCCCCCCTGGTTGTTACCTGTGCCCAACAAGCTCCTCTCCCCTCACTAACTCTTACTCCAGACTTAGGGCAGAGTCTAAACTGGAAGTTTTTCCATGGATGCTGACTTTTGTCGAAAACATATTTGAAAGGAGCTTCATGTTTGGGTTTCCTTTAATCTCTTATTGTATACAAAACAAAGAATGGCCATGTTCAATTCTGATAGTGTTTATTTGCAGCTCTATGGCAGAAACCCTTAAAATTTGGAATTACTGCTTAATCATAAGTCCCTGAAGAAGGCTTTAATCCAAAATTCGATCAAAGCAAGAAAACTCCCTGTACATATGGCCTTTCTGTCAATCTGTTCTTCTATATCAATTACTCAGGAAATGCAATGTGAATGAGAGATATGGCATCTATTACGGCAACGATGTGGGTGATCTGGGATGATGTAGACTTGGCTCATCTCTCAGATTCAAGAAAGGATTTTACATTAAAAGCAGGGGTGAGAAGAGTGAATGAAATGTTAGAATATATATGTCAGAAAATGTGATTAAAGTTATATTCTTGTTTAACCAGAATATGTATGTCAGAAAATGTGATTAAAGTTATATTCTTGTTTAACCAATATATTAGATTGTATAAATCCTTTAATTCCCCAATATTGTAAAAATGACTATATTCAGAAATAATTAAGCTATACAAAGAATAAAAATATTTAATATTTTTGAAGATTACAAAAAAAAATAATAAAAGCAGAGGTGCCACAGGAGTTCAGCAATGAGAATTACATCTTGGGTTCAGCTGAGAATAGGTCATTCATGTGTTGTCCTCCATATATGTCTTTGACAGATGGAAACCTGTGTTTAGCTTTTAATAGTAAATACACATTATTTGATTTTATAGTAAATGAAATGAAAACAAAGCATCTAGGAAGAAGAAGAAAAAGTTGGGATTAAGGTTTTTGTAGGGTAATCAGGTCCTAGAGACAGAGGGAAATTTGAGGTGGAGACAGAGGTGTACACCCAGGAAATGAGCTTCTCACTGCTTCCATTACATCAGGGCCAAGGCACCTGGAAATAGAGTGGGTTTTGGATTCTTACAGCTGTTTCTCCTGGTCAACGGAGAGTAGACTCATTTCCTATAAGCCTCCAGTCAACCCTCTCCCCAGTGTCATTCTTCTCCCATCTTGCCGATGCCTATGCTGTTCATGAGACTTTGCTTAGAGTCCTAGATTCCACATACATCATGGTACCCTTTGCTTTGGAGTGCTACTTCCAAGCAGACTTCATCAGATATAAAATCTTAAGGCTGGGCACAGGGGCTCATTCCTATAATCCTAGCACTTTGGAAGGCCAAGGCTGGTGAGTCACCTGAGGTCAGGAGTTTGAGACCAGCCTGGCCAACAATGTAAAACCCTGTCTCTACTAAAAATACAAAAATTAACTGGGCGGAGTGGTGGTGCCTGTCGTCCCAGCTACTTGGGAGGCTGAGGCATGAGAATCGCTTAAACCTGGGAGGCAGACACTGAAGTGAGTTGAGATCATATCATTGCACTCCAGCCTGGGTGACAGAGCGAGACTCTGTCTCAAATATAAACAAATGAATAAGATAAGAAAATAAAATGTTATGAAGGAGTTCCAGTCTTCTTCCTGTTAATTCCTCAAGACCTAGTTTTAGAAGTAGGATATACAGTATTCCCTAACCTGCTCTACACACACTCAGTTCGTTAAAAGACCTGCCAGTGGTCCCCCAATTAATGCAGCATGGCAGATACAAGACTTTCCCCATGACTCTCAAATGCCCTTACATCTGACTTTTATTAATGGTTCTCCTAACCTACACACATGATCCTTCTGCCTAAAATATGTCATAAGTACTACTTTCTCTAATGCAGCCCTTTCCAGATCCCATCAGATAAACTACAGAGCCTTCCTTGGTCCCCAGTGGTCCCTTTGTAAGCTCCCATCGTAGTGTGGCTGTGTGTTACTGCTCTTGTTTATGTGTCTGAATCCTTCTCCTGGATACTAAACCTCTCTAGTGCACATGCTATTTATTTTCATCACACTGTCCCTGGAATGCAGTCTAGAGTCAGGCACATAAGCAGTTCCTCACTGTGCTCAGACGCTTGAAGTTCGCCTTGTGGGTTACATCTCTCTCAGCATGAATGGGGATCAGTGACACAGGTGTCCCCAGCCCTTTAGTGTCATAGGGAACTGAACTCCCAGATAATGAAAATGGGAAGCAAATCTCTTGAGACTGATTATACCTAAAATATCTCTCTCCTAACCTAAAAGATCTCCCTCCTAACCTAAAAGATCTTCTTATAGTTTTTCATAAATGACACACACCTTTGGACTAAATGTAAAAAATTTTTAAAGGATCCTAAAAATTGCTTTTCCCCTTCTTTTTTCTCTGAGCACCTTAATCTTTAAGGCCCTGGTGAGGTGGAGCACACTGGTATCTGTGTTGGGCTACAGTAGCACAGAGCATGCTGTCAGAATCCTAGCGGGGTGGGACATCCTTGTGAGTGGCCTGGCATGGGTGTTGGAACTTGAGGGGGTGAGGACTGTGTCTAGCCAGAGGAGGGAATAGAGGCTGATGTGGGAGACTGATTACACACAAAGGGACTGATAGGTGAAATAAATACATTAAGGATATGAGAAGCCAGATTTCTTACTGGAGAAGGGAGTTGCCAAAATGGAGTTACAGATATGGGAAGGTGTGTTAGTCCATTTTCATGCTTCTATAAAGATGTGCCCAAGACTGGGTGAATTACACCAAAAAAGAGGTTTAATGGACTCACAGTTCCACGTGGCTGGGGAGGCCTCACAATCATGGCAGAAGGCAAAAGGCACATCTTACATGGTGGCAGGCAAGAGAGAAAATGAGAGCCAAGCAAAAGGGGAAACCCTGGATAAAATAATCAAATCTCATGACACTTATTCACTACCATGAAAACAATATGGGAGAACCAACCCCGTGAGTCATTTATCTCCCACGGGGTCCCTCCCACAAGTGGGAATTACTGGAGCTACGATTGAGGGTGATATTTAGGTGGGGACACAGCTAAACCGTATCAGAAGGGAAATAGCTGGGATGAACACTGCAATGTTGGATTGACGAGGCATTTATGAAAACAAATAATTTTGTATATATGAAATGATTTTATATATATGAAGAATATATAACCTATCCATATCTATGAAAACATGAACATATCAATAATTAAAGGAATAAATACAGATATAAACGTGTGTGTTATGCACATGCACACACAGATATTCCCTAGCTCTGTCCACTGAGAGGAACTGAGAGCAATGATACTCCTACTGCAATGAGCACCTCAAGTGCCCAAATTTGGCTTCTAAATGTTATTCTCCACAACAATGAACTATGGTTTTTTGGAGAAAGGGCTGATGCCAGGACTGGAGAAGATAAAGTAAAGGTGAGAATGGATCCTCCTGTTTGGCCAGCAAACAAGAAAGTGCTCAAAGAATGATGGAGATAACCCAACGGGACACAGAAGCCACACAGAGGACCTCCCACTGTCCACATCAGAGGGGATCTAGGGTCAAATAGGTAGTGATAGTGACAGATTTTGAACCACTGAGTAAAGTAGAAAGCCAAGAGCTCATACCAGTATAAATAGACAAATAGATTGAAAGTTTGATGAGGCATGGATATTTACACAGTTTCAGAGTATCTTCCCATGAAATGTTTATTAATTACAAAAAAAGGAAAGAATAGCTTTACATGCAGAAGCCTGGAAGACAACATCCTGGCCACATGGTCAGAGTGAACATCTCCAGTAATGGAAGAAATCTAAGTCATGTGGCACCTGAGGGGTACAATGAGGAGAGCACAGGGTCACTCTGAGCTACTGTGGCCACAGATGTGCTACCAGGATGTAGTCACAAGAAAATGCCAGACAAATCCAAATTGAGGGCCACTCTACCAAATTAATTAGCCTGCAATCTTCAAAAGGATCCAGGTCATGAAAGTCAAGGAAAGACCTGAGAACTGTTTTAATTAAGCATACATAAAGATCAGTGATAACTAAACACAATGTGTGATTTTGAACAAGATTTATCTTGCTGTAAAAAATTTACCGAGGCAACTGGCAGAAGTTGAGGGTAGTCAAATAACCAGATTTTGATGATGTATCACTGTAAGTTTCCTGATTTTGATGGTTGAGTTATTGTTATGTAAGAGACCATCCTAGATTGTAGAAAATATCCACTAAAACATTAAGATGGCAACTTACTCTCAAATGTCTCAGAGAAGAAAAAGGAGTTTTTGCTACTGTGTTTCAGTACCAAAAGTTTGTATTGCAAACTTTCTATATGGTTTAGATGGTTTAAAAAAAATAAAAAGGAGAATTTAAGTCCATAAAAGCTTTACATTAATTATGTCTTTGAATTTTTGCAACAACTCCTTTGGCAAAAAATATTATCATTATTGTTTCAGACATCAGAAAAGAGGATTCATGAAGAAGTCAGACAAGTGGCACATTCAAGGCAAAGTCAGATCTTGATGCTGTGTCTCATAACTCCATATCCACTGCTTCCAACTGTGTTTTCTTTACTCTTAGTCCAAGGGATACTCCCAAAGACCAGGCTAGGACGGGGTACGGAAGAGTAATCACTCTGTGGGGTGATGGCTCTCAAACTTTTCTGTGTTTATAAGTCATGCATGGAACCTGTTTAAAATGCATATTTGTAGTTATCGCTCAGAGATTCTGATTCAGTAGTTTTGGAGTAAGAACCAGAAAATCTGTTTTTTGTTTGTTTGTTGTTGTTTTCATTTTTTTAAATGAGCAATCCAAGTGATTCTGACATAGGTCATCCCTGGGCCAGACTGTGAGGAACACTGAACTTGATTAATGGTCCTCAGTGGCTACTGAAATAAATTTAAATAGAATGCTGTGCCTAAGATGTCATGATGGAGCCACATGTAATTTGGAGCTAGGAGGTGATGTGCACCACCCAACTAACTGCAATACAGTCTTCACTTAATTCTAAAGTCTTAGAATGCCTACATTAGCATGACTTCATTACAGGTAGCTACCTGTAATGCATGCAGGCATTCTAAGACTTTAGGCGGACTTGTCTTGCTTACTAGACAAGAGAGTTCTGCAGTAGACTGAACAGTTAGGAGCTTAGAATCAGAGAAAGTCCCTGGGAAAATTACCTTAGAAGTATTTCTTTACCATTGAAAATCCATTTTGTTTATCTTCTTTGGAAGTGAGAACAATGATTATTCAGAGCTTTTTATCCTTCTGCTCAATGCCAGCTAAAGCATTCCCCCTTTCAAGTCTTTGCATGCAGTAGAAGGTGGTCCTCAAAGAAAGTACCAGCTGCTAAACAAACTTCCAGGAAGAAGGAAGATTGTTTTCACTAAAGAAAATCAGCTTGAAATGTTTTAAAAATATGCAGAATGTCTGGGAGCTCTTCCAATATGCTTATGTTTAAGGTAAACACAGCATGAATAAAATTATGCTACAGGAAAAGAAAAAACCCAAAAAGTTTCTGAAGTATTTATTGGAGAAAACACTTTTTTACTGAGAGAAAGAGAGAGGGAAGACGAAGTTTGATGGAGGAGAAGTGGTAGCATCTTGGCCCTTAGCCTCTTAATATTTTGAGAACATGACCGTTTTCTGGTTTAGCAATGGTCCCAGGTTGAGCCTCATCTGTACTCACTGCTGGGAGTTGAACATGACCATGCATGTCTGCAGAACTCGTCTATAGACTGGACTATCAGGAACCTATCTGCACAGTGCAGAGAGGAGTAAGAAGTCTGCTGAAAGACACTCATCCTGTCATCCTCTGGGAACTCAGCAGGTGGCATGCATCAGGGGGAAAAAGCCTGAGCTCATAGCACGGGGTTGGTCAGACCTCTTCCCCCTCTCCATGCACACACATGTCCAGCCCCTGAGGAAGAAAGAAGAATTACATTAAAACCCATTTCGTCCTTATTCCTACAGCCAGGCTTGGGCCTGAAGATGGTGTGGCATCGCTGTGACTCTCATGAGAACTTTCTTTAAATTTGTGCTCATCTCTCCTTCCCTGACAGCTCAGAAACTCTCCTGGTTCCTGAGCAAACCAAATGGTCCTCAGTACTCAGAAGTTCAGAGCTCAGGCTGCAGAATCAGGATCTCTGGGTTTAATCCAGCAGCACCAGTTTACTGACCTGGTTTCCTCTTCTACGAGGTCAGAAATCCACTGGGGCTCTGGAGCATGCCGTGTCATCTGCAGTATGGAGTTACAGATCTTTGCAAACAGCTTCTTATGTGTTACTGGGCTCTGGTAGAGACAGAATGAGTGGTAGGCTGGATGTGGTGGCTCACGCCTGTCATGCCAGCACTTTGGGAGGCCGAGAGGGGTAGACCATGAGGTCAGGAGATGTAGACCATTGGCCAACATGGTGAAACTCCATCTCTACTAAAATACAAAAAATTAGCCAGGAGTGGTGGCGTGCTCCTGTAATCCCAGCTACCTGGGAGGCTGAGGTAGGGGAATTGCCTGGATCCGGGAGGCGGAGGCTGTCGTGAGCCAAGATTGTGCCACTGCACTCCAGCCTGGTGACAGAGCGAGAGTGCATCTCAAAAAAAAAAAAAAAAAAAAAAAGGGAAAGACAGAATGCATGGCTGTGGAGCATCAAAGGAGCATGCATCAGAAATGGCCTATCATGAGTGGATTGTCAGACCCACCAAGTCATGAAGTCAGAAGGGCCCAGCAGCAGTCCAGCATAAGCTGGAAACGGTATATCCTAGGGTGGCGGCCTGAGGCATGTGGAAGCTGCATGACCAGGGACCCCAGACACTCATACCGCCCCTTACAGCTGCAGTAGCTGCTCCTCCAGCTGGTTCCTGTGGCCATACAAAGGGATCCCTTATGACAAGCTGAAGGAGAAGAAAAACCAGTATTTGGTTTACAGGTAAGTTGGCCCAGTATTGGGTACAAACCACAAATAGATGCAGTGGCATTATAACCACATTTGGGGGTGGCCTTGAAGACGGTTGCCAGGGAAAGTCTTCCCAAGGGGCAAAATATTGGCTGGTCGTCCACCTGTGTGGAAGGAGAAGTGGCCCAAGGTGAAAATATATACATATCTTCTGGCCAGTGGCAGGTCACCTGCACAGATGGCTCACTGCTGTGGGGCATTTTATTTCATCCTCACAACTCTAGGCTTTGCAATCTTAGAGATTGTGGTCCCCAAAGGGTGCATATTCTTTCTAAGAGACTCAGTAAAGGTCACAGTGAGCTTTGAATTTTTGGTTTCTGGCTGGGTACTTTGGACTCCTTGTGCCCAGTGGCCAGCAGACAAGAAGAGAGGTTGCTGTCTTAGCAGGGATAAGTGGCCCTGATTAGCAGAGGAAGATCGGGTTGCTGTTGTGTAAGTCCAGGAAGGGAAAATGGGACTCCAGCGATCTACCTGGCACCCATGGGCACTGCCTTGTCTGCTTGCGATTGTAAATCGACAAGAATAGCAACCCTGGCCTAATGTATGAATGGTCCTCAGGGGCCCAGATCCCTTTAAGCAGGATGGCATCATGTTTACTTCCTTGGGCTCCTGTAACAAAGTACTCAGACCCCAGAAATTCATTTTCTCTAAAAGTCTGAAAACGCACTGTCAGCAGGGCCACACTCCCTGTGAAATGTGCTGGAGAGAGTCCCTCACTTCTTCCTGCTTTGGGGAGCTCCTGGAAATCCTTGACTTAAAGATGCATCTCTCCAGTCGCTGTCTCTGCCTTCACACCTGCCGTCTTCCCTCTGTTTTCTGTGTTTCCTTGTCTTCTTATGTGGACATCAATCATTTGGAATCAGAGCCTCCTCTCCTCCAGTTTGGCATCATCTTAACTAATCACATCTGCAAAGACCCTATTTCTAAATAAAGTCATGTTCACAGATGCCTGGGTTAGAACCTCAGCATACCTTTCTGGAGGCCACAGTGCAAACCAAAACACCAAGTAAGCCACTGAGAGCAGCAGAGGGGACGCTGACCAAGGAGGGGAAATTATACAGGACAGTGGAGGAGGAAGGTGATGAGGGCGACTGCATGACAGGCCACAGCTTGTGCCATTGACCCCTGTTTCTCAATCTCCCCTCAGAAAGGGAGGCTCAGGGGAACTTCAGGGAATCTTCTCCATGTACATGTATGGAGGTGCATTGGGTGGACATAGTCACCATGGAGGTGAACCCCACACACACAGATCTCAGCCACCACAGAGGAGAACCCACACACAGACCTCAGCCACCATGGAGAAACCACACACAGATCTCAGCCACCACGGAGGTGAGCCCACACAGACCTCAGCCACCATGGAGGTGAGCCCCATACAGACCTCAGCCACCATGAAGATGTGCCCTTCACACAGGTGTAAGCCACCATGCAGGTGTGACCCCCCCCCCCGCCCCCACAGACCTCAGCTATCATGGAGAATTTGTTCAGCAAGAAGTGCAGGCAACTCACGCCGTCCCGCCGTCAGCACCTTCAGAGTCCACCTCTCTTTCACATGAGGCTGGGCTCACCCTGAGGGGCCCCGGGCATTGCTGAGTCCACAGTGAGAGGAGTGGAGGCTCACCACTTCTGCCCAGGACCTCCAGTGGGCGATTTTTGCCCTGAAGCTCCCATTGAGTTTGCAGAGACTTTATCAGTGCTGTTCCACAGTATGAGATGATATTCCATCTTTCTTCTTCTCTTTATCTTTCGCAGGCACTCTCCCCTCCTCACCCCTCCATAAATCTCTGTCACTCCTACCCCCATCTCAGCATGTGCTACTCGAGGGCACAAGTGTGACATAGTGTGTCAGGTGAGACTGACAGGCTGGGGCGGAGATGGAGCTGCCTGCTTCACATGAGGCTCCTTATTTCCCCCCCAGTTTCTGTCTCTGGATATACAAGCCTCTTTGCTGCATCTCTTCAGTCAGGCAGCTCTCGTTCCCCCCTCTCGATTCTGTCTACTTGGGATTCTACGTCCCATGATATGGAAAAGTGCACCACCAAATACAATGATCAGTTGAAGTTTATGACTACTGAAGGCAGAGCAGGAAGAAGTCTGCGTGATATAAACATGAAGTTCAAACACATCCTCAGCATTGCTTGAAATGATTGCTTTGCAAACATATATCCCTGGGGGAACTATCCTAGTTAAGAATTTTCTTTCCTTGGATACAAACCTGCCTAGAAGGAATAAAGAATTACACTTCTGTTATTATTAATGCCTATTTAGTGTGAATAGGAGTTTAATGCAGAGATAAAAACCTGGAGCCATAAAGTAAATCTTCTAGAAGACAGAATATGCTGACATTTTGGTGAATGTTAATTCTGTTTTAGATGGCTGAGGTTTTGAAACAGTTGGTTCGGTTACCAACATACTAGTATTAGGTTGGTGCAAAAGTAATTGTGGGCCAGGCACAGTGGCTCACGCCTGTAATCCCAGCGCCTTGGGAGGCTGAGGCGGGTGGATCGCCTGAGGTCGGGAGTTTGAAACTAGCCTGGCCAACATGACAAAATTCTGTCTGTACTGAAAATACAAAAATTAGCCAGGCATGGTGGTGTGCACCTGTAATCCCAGCTAGGCAGGAGAATCGCTTGAACCTGGGATGCAGAAGTTGCAGTGAGCCGAGATTGTGCCACTGCATTCCAGCCTGGGTGACAGAGCGAGGCTCTGCTAAAACAAAACAAAAACAAAAAACAAAACCCAAAAAGTAATCGCAGTTTTTGCCCTTGTTTTTAACGACAGAACCACAATTACTTTTGCACCAACCTAACACTGTTTGTTGGTTGCATTGATTGCTACTTAGTAACTGAACTGAACTGGATCGAACTACACCATGAACATCCTGTAGACACCCACTGTTGGTGGTGAGATGAGCAATCAGAACATTCCGTCAGTCTACCCGTTGTCTTCTTAGCTGTCACTCATTAGATCCCTGCTGTGGACCAGCTCTGCTCAGAAAAGTAAAATACGTTATAAAAACAGCAAAAAAGAAATCACTGTAATAATAACAGGTAGCACAAACTCCAGTGATAATATGACAGTATTTCATCACTATTCAGTCATTTATGAGTGGGAATTACAATAATCTGAACTGATTGGTATGATCTATTGATCATTTCTGATTCTGTAGTTGGGATAGACTTAGCAGCAGAGTGAACCCTAAGGTTAGTTTCCGGATCTGTTAGTGAAATGGTTTGAATGCGTGTCCCTGTCCCTGAACTGCGATCCCCGTGTTGGACGTGGGGCCTGGTGGGAGGCGTCGGGATCACGGGGGGATCCCTCATGAATCGCTTGGATCAACCGCTTGGTGAAAAGTGGGCTCATGCTCTGAGTTCACTTGAGATCTTGTCATCTAAAAGCGTGTGCCCCCGGCCCCTTTCTCTCTTGCTCCCATTCTCACCATGTGGTGTCCCTGCTCCCGCTTCGCCTTCTGTCACGAGTGGAAGAGTCCCAAGGCCTCCCCAGAAGCAGATGCTGCTAGGCTTCCTGCACAGCCTGCAGAGCTGGGAGCCAAGGAAGCATCTTTCCTCATAAATCACTCAGTCTCAGGTATTTCTTTATAGCAGTGCAAGAACGGCCTACTATAGGGAGGTAAGGGCCTTTATGGTAAAAAGGGACCGGGGAAGCTTCTGAAACCCATTCATACTTGGAACCATTGCAGAGATTATTATCGCCAAAAATAAAGGATGCTGGATGGTGGTTTCAATCATATGCCCAATTAATTAGCCAGCCAGGTTTCCGGAAAAACAGGATGCATTATGACAGGTGATAGTAGACAATGAGTAGTTACCTAGCTTGGATGCTCAATCCAGCTGCCATGCTGGCTATGGGTCTCACTGGGGGATCTTCACTGGAGTGGACCACACAGCCTCTGCCGTTTGATACATGGTTACTGACTTGCAAATGTTTTCTTCTTCTTTTCCTTTTTCTTCTATCTCCTCTTCCCCATCTCCCTCCTCTTTCTCCTTCTTTGTTTAGACCAGCTCTGTTAAGATACAATTCACATATAATTTATGCACTTAAAGTGTACAACTCAGTGGGGTTCAATATATTCCATATATGTGCAACCAGCACCATGGTCAGTTTTAGAAAGGTTTAATCATCTCAGAAAGAAATCCTGCAACCTTTATCCCCCTATCATCCTAGCCCTCCCTGCCTCCCTGCAAGTCCTAAGAAACTACTGTTCCAAGTTCTGCTTCTATAGAGTTCCCTGTTTTCATTTCTCTTAGGCAATTACCTAGAAGCCAAATTGCTTTCTTCTTGGTAGTCATCAATAAGGAATTCATGAAATACTTTCTTCTTGATAGTCATCCAGAAGGAAGATCAAAATCAGTTCATCTTCAGAAAGCGGAAACAGGGGTCCTCATTCCTCATCTTGCCCCATGGCTATGTGAACTTTTAGCTGTTTGTTATTGTATATTCCACAGAGACCTTGAACATTTCAACATTTCACACACTGCCACACTAATCCACAGTATTGATGACAATCTGCGAATTCAATATGATAAAACCAAAAGTAACAAGTATCCTAAATGCCTTAGTAATTCATAAGTGAGACAGCATGGGAGCAAAAACCCCAGGAATATTTGGGAGGCTGCCATATCAGTGAAGTTTGTAGGGGTCTGATGGTTTGGGACATGCTGGGATATCCCCTGTAAGAGGAATGAGAGGTTATTGAATTTGACCCTCTTACTGGTAAGATAGAGGTGTGTGTTTGGTATGCCTCTTCAGATTTTGGAGGAAGCATAACCACTTTGGAGAATGTTACCGTGACCCACATATGGGGCAAATGGGAAAGCTGTCAGTGTTCAGAAAGGCAGAATGAGAGGGCTCAAAACCATCATTCTCAGGAAACTGACACAAGAACAGAAAACCAAACACTGCATGTTCTCACTCATAAGTGGGTGTTGAACAATGCAAACACATGGACACAGGGAGGGGAACATCACACACTGGGACCTGCTGGGGGTGGGAGAGCTAGGGGAGGGATAGCAGGGGTGGGGGGGATTGGGAAGGGATAACATTAGGAGTAATACCTAATGTAGATGATGGGGGATGGATGCAGCAAACCACCATGGCATGTGTATACCTATGTAACAATCCTGCACTATCTGCACACGTACCCAGAACTTTAAGTATAATAATAATAAAAGTAGAAGAAAGAAAAAAAAAGAAAGTTCAAGGCAGGTGAAAGCTGCCCTAATGCTCAAGCCTCTTAAACTAGGAGGTGTGGCTGTGCTTGGAGCGTCCACATTGGGTCAGGATGCTCTGAAGTCAATAGAGGAGCTGTGGACAGGGTTCTGGAGCAGGGATGTGCCTTGGGTGACAGCGAGCTACTGTCTATTGGAGGAACAGCTTCCATCTGTGAACTCGGTGCAAACTTACTATCAACACTTGAATCAACAGGTTGGATGAGTACCTAAGCCAAAGACAAACCTACACGCAAGTCCCTAAGCTGTGTATCAGAACAAAGCGGAAATGAGTGCTGGGCAGACCAGCGGCCAGTGTCTACTACCAGCAGCCCCTGTTGAGAGCTGTACAGTTAAGAAGGCAAATTAACAACAATACCTGGGGTGGGGGGTGCTCATCTTACTCAATCAAAACTGCATTCAGGGAGGAGTTTGGGACACAAATCAGTTTGCTAATAATAACTATTTTCATTAAAGCAGGTGCTCAAAAGCCTTCCACTTGGTACTGCGTTGTTCATATCTGAGTGACTGTATGTGGCTGGGGGCTTTTTAAGTCCAATTTCCTGGTGAGCCTTCGATCAATGATTTGAAGCAATTAGGGGCAAGTTCCACCTGAATGTAGTTTTGCTCTGCCTCCATTCCTTTTCATTCTGTTGTTCTGTGAACATGAAGCTGCCCAGGGCTGCCTTAAGGCAGCTGTGCTGGGCTTGAATCAGAGTGGCCTCCTGATGACTTGCTCATAAGGAATTTAAAATCTGTGAATCTTCATTGACTTATTAGTGAAGTGAGGGCAGTACCTAATGCATAGGGATACTGAAGGTTCCCTGAGAGTGGGAAGCACTGCCTTGTGTCAAGTTATGGTGGGAACTTAAGTTGATTGGCCTGAACCTAAATGCCGTGGGGTTGACATGGGAGAACCAGGCGAGGCTCGGTGCTGTTCCATGCATGTCTTCCACTAGGATATTGAGACTTGGACAGCGTGACTGTTGATCTAAGATGAGTACCATGTATCTGCGAGCATGAGACACCAAGGGCAAGTAGGTTCCTCCCTAACATGAGACAAATTGTTTGCAGAAGAAGAATTTGCTTGTTGAGTGAGGTTTAGGATTGATCTTAGCCAATTGTACACTAGAGCCATGAAAAGAAGACAGTGACTCCCCAGGAGGCTGAGCCTTTTCATGTTACTGTCATTTCTGTTTCTAAATCCAGCTATAACAAGTCAAGTGTGGGCAACTGGGAGGATGCACAAATGCTCCTCTGCTGGGCAATGATGGCTCCTCTCCCTGTGGCACCCGTGGCTGTTTAAGGAACTCTGGGCTCAGGTAAGATCTCTGGCTGAGTATTCTCCAAATTATTCTCCAAGAATCCAGCCAAAGTCCTTAACAGGAAAGGTAAGTACAGATTGTGGGGCACATTCTCACATTTTCCTGGAGTCCTCTGACACCAAGCTGAACTGAGAACTAGGTGGTACCCTCCATTTTCTGATTAACAAATGGAACTTGGAGGTTGTAACTTGCCTGAATTCACTTAGCAAGTCATCAGCAGGACTTGGACTTGACCTCTGGCCTGACTTCAAGCCTATGGCAGTCCATGATGACCTCACCATAGCAGCGTGCTGTGAGGGACAGTGCTCAATTCCTACCCTGGGCTACACTTCCTGAGTGCAGAAGAGTGTCCAGTGGGAAGCCTCTAAATTTATGACTCTTGACTTCCCTGATCTACAGGATTCATGCCATCCATTGCACTTTTAAAGTGTAGTTTTTATTTTCGAACAAAGATATGGACACATATTTTAAAGAGTGAAATTATTTTACAAAGCTGGTTATGAAAGAGAATATTTCTCCTCCTCCAATATTCTTCTCCCCAGAAGCTATCACTTTGAACTCTTCTAGCATATTTTATTGGTATTTACATCTGTAACTCCAATTATCATGCTTATATTTCTGCTTTCTAAATGTTTAAGCTTTAGGCGTTATCTTGTTTTCCCATTAAGAAAGCTGAGGATTTAGCCTTTTTTCACCCAATTTCTCCACTACTCTGTATCTTCCCAATGTGCTATTAGTATAATTTTAGTTAGATCACGTTAGTGTTTATATTACTATGACTATGTAAATCTCATTAGAGCTGGAGCCTGTAGCACACTATGGTTTATTTTCTTTCTGATACAGCATAGCTTCTTTCCTTTCTTCCCTCCTTTCTTCCTCCCTTTTTTCTTCTCTCCTACTTCCCTCCCTCTCTCCTTCCTTTCCTTCCTTCCCCCTCCCTTCCCCCTCCCTTCCCCTCCTCTCTCTTTTCCTTTCTTTTCCCTCCACCTGGTTCTCCCTCTCCTCCCAACTTCTCTTGTAATTCTTTCCTTAGGGTTCTAGGTCCTGATTACTAATTCAATCCCCAGTGCTCTCCCTGTTGTGCAAATCTCCTCTCAAGATGTTCGCATACATTAGGCAGAACGTTGCTTTCATCTTTAATCGATCTCTCCTGAAGCCTCCTCCAGCTCGGTGTCATCACCCTTCCCTTGCTGATAAGAAGCAAGAAGAGAATGATTTAGAACCGGGGCCAGCCAGTGAGCGTCTGTGGCTGTTAATCCGGGTCCCTGAAACACACACATTTGGGCCAGAAGTCAGCTTTATGTTGCATCGGCGCATTCCCTCTGTTATCGGTCCTTTCATCTAAGCCAGCATGTGTCTTGTGTCTAAGCATATCGATATCTGGCATCCTCTTAGTTCAAATCTCCACTGGCTTTATTTGCAACTGCTGCTTGGGTGTTGGGGACATAAATACTGACCACAAAGTGCCTGGTCAATCTTCAAAGATAAATTTCATCACTATCCAGTAATTTATCAGTGGAAAATAAGATATGTATTTGTCTTTTTCTGGTACATTTGTAATGAATGTATATGGCAGTTTGATATCAGTCAGAATATTTAATTTCCAACAATGTCTCACTCTTTAAACATCCTAACTGCAGGTAGGAAAAGGTGATACTATGCATAAAAGTACAATAACTTTAAAAATGTTATTACAATGCTTTATTCTATCCAGAACTTTCATTTATAAAACTGCATTTGCTTATTACAAAAGCACTATAAGTTAGATAAGAAGGGATGGTATTGTTCCTTACACTCAGAGATATTAACTAGTTCACATTCAAGTTCATTCGGTGACTAAGATTACACTACTTATACTTTCAGTATTTGGGCCTGAAAGATTCTCCTACATGAATACTGGTTCTAAAAATACAAAAGTTAGCTGGGTGTGGTGGCACATACCTGTAGTCCCAGCTACTCGGGGGGCTAAGGCAGGAGAATTGCTTGAACCCAGGAGGAGGAGGTTGCAGTGAGCCAAGATTGCACCATTGCACTCCAGCCTTGGCAATGGAGCGAGACTCTGCCTTACAAAAAAAGCTAGAACAGAAACTAATAATGTATGACCATTTCCTTTCTCCTGGCTCCATCACTCCCATGGCAATGTATCATTGGGAGGGGGAGGAGACCAGAGGCTGCTGGAGAGCACGGGGACCCATTTGGCCTAGGGAAGTTAAACACGGTGGGATGCGGAGGGCTGAGCTGGGGAGATTTCTATTTCAGAGAGTGTTGGCTGAGCATAGTCTATTTTTTATTGAGGGGAAATTCGTGTAACATAAAATTAACCCCTTTAAGTGTAAAACTCAGTAAAATTCACTGGCATTTAGTACATTCAGATGTTGTGCACCCACAAACTCTATGTAGTTCCAAAACATTTTCATCACCCCCAAAGAAAATCCTGTATCCATGAAGCAGCTACCCCCATCCCCCACAACCTCCTAGCTCCTGGGAAATGCCAATTTGCTTTCTGTCCCTATGATCGATCCATTTTGGATATTTCATATAAATGGAATCACATAATATGAGTCCTTCATGGTGGCCTGTATCTGAACTTTATTCCTTTTTATGGCTGGGTAATATTCCATTGTATAAATATACACAATTTGCTCATCCATTCATGCGTTGATAAATATTTGGGTTTGTTCCACCCTTTGACTGTTGTGAAGAGTGCCACCATGCACATGCTTGCATCCCTGTTTTCAATTCTTTGGGGGTACACATTAGGAGTAGAATTGCTGGCTCATATGACAATCGTATAGTTAATTTTTTGAGGAACGGCTAAACTGTTTTCCACAGCAGCTGCAGCACTTCAAATTCCCACCAGTGACATCTGAGGGCTCCAGTTTCTGCACATCCCTGCCAACACTGTTGTTTTCTGATTTTTTATTATTGCCATTCCAGTGGGTCTGAAGTGGCATCCCAGTGTGACTTTGATTTGCATTTCTCGAATGACTAACCGTGTTGAACCTCTCTTCACATGTTATTGGCTGTTTGTACATTTTCTGAATGTAAATTTTTAACAAAAGGTATTTCATCGTCTTGTAACCATTTCAGGACATATTTTCAGGAGTTAAGAAATTCAACAAAGCCTCAGTAATGTGCTCTCCTGCTACCATAGCCTGTAAGTAGACGTAGGATAAGGGTGGGATGGGATGGCTGGAAATAAAAGACCCACGCTCTCCTGTCCTCCTCCACTTCCACCCTGCTGACCTCTCACAGGGCAGGCTGCTTTGAAAACATTATCATGCACTGAGCAGGAAATCCTAGCTTTTCTAAAGTTCACGCACTATTTTCTCTGGCTCTTTATATATCTAGTATCCTTCCAAATAGGGGTATGCTTAGGATAGAGCTGGGCACAGCTGTGCAGAATAATGAAGTTGGGTCCCTTGAGCTGCCCATGGTATTGCTTCAATAAAGAGAATGCCAAATGCAGGCTGTGGCATGACGCCGCGTCCCATTCAGTCTCCTCATGGGAGATTTCAGTGCTATTTAGCTCTTCCTAATCTTGAGCTAACAATTTTAGACAAACCATGAATTTGCTGTGGGTCAGGAGGGTGGTGTATTCTTAGCTGTGGATAGGTAGTAGATATAAAATAAGTTAGCTCCTACCTACTTCTTAGGAGTCACTGAGAGCATGACATGCACCTGCTTAGAAACCTCCCCTGGCTGCCCTGCTCACTGAGTGAAATCTGTTTAGCATCCTGCTGGCCCCATGTGGACACCCCAGTCACATCAGCCCATTTTATTTTTTATGTATTTTTTTAAAAATTATTTTTGAGACAGGTCTAGCTCTGTTGCTCAGGCTGGAGGGCAGTGGCATAACTCTGCTCACTGTAACCTCTGCCTCCCGGGCTCAAGTGATCCTCCCACCTCAGCCTCCTGAGGAGCTGGGACTATAGGCACCCACCACCAGCCTGGCTAATTTTTTGTACTTTATGTAGAGATGGGATCTCACTATGTTGCCCAGGCTGGTCTCAAACTCCTGGGCTCAAGTGATCATGTGCCTTGGCTTCCTAAAGTGCTGGGATTACAGGTGTGAACCACCATGCCCGACCCCACTTTCTATTTTAAACCTGCTGAGGTGTTCTGCCCCAGAACCCTGAATAAACTCTGAGGTATTCTGCCACAGAACCAGCTTTCTGTTAAAATACAGCCTTGGCCAGCATGTGCTCCTGCTCGTTCTGGGTGCAGAAAACCCTTTCCTTCATTCTTCTCCTTGAGGTCTAACCAAGTGACATCCCCTCTTTGAGAGGTCTCACCTTACCCTCCACATCAAAATAGTGTGCTTCTTCCCCTTACTCACGCTTCTGTTACCGTGCTTTCTGAATTGCATTGACCACACTCTACAATACAATGCTTTAATGATTATGTCTTTGTTATTGCTTGTTTTGTCTTCCCCAGTAAAGCAAAAGCCCCTGAAAGCACAGGCTTGCTGCTCCTATGGCTCTGTCCTCTGTGTCTGGAATGGTGCTTGCCCACAGGAGGCTGCCAATGGGTGTGTGCTCAAAGAATGGCTGAGTCATGGAAAGTTGTCCAGTGCTGAATCTGACCCACAGACTCTGGCTGAGCGATGGATGAAAGGAGTTTGCAGATGCAGGTGTTTTGCCTGAGAGAGCATGGCTAGGGGATCCCATGGCTAATAGATCCCAAAGAGACTGGGGTCCGGCTATATAGCCCCAATATGCTGGAGAGATACTTGTATCTATTTTAGAATAGATTTAATGACAAAGGTCTCGAGTAAACACCATTTGTGGGTAATTAACATTGCTGTCCCCCTGTCCCCTGAGTAGCGAGCAGTCATGCGCAGATGATCAAAGGTCAGTTTCAGGATGACATGAGTAAACAAGCTATTTAGATAAACTCCTCTGCATTCCCTTGTTATCTGCTCTTTGCTATTATCTCAAGGTAAGGGGATTAGGCTGCCTTTAGCCATAACCCTTTGCCAAAGCTTTGGCAAAACCTCCCAGCCTTTCAAGAAGGTTTGCTTCTTTCCTATAATTTTCCCCAGCACCCTGACCGATCTCCTACAGCGGTAACACAAACATGGAATTTGGGCACTTTCTTGCACATAGCATTCATAAACAAAATAAAGCAGGGCTGTGGAGGGATTCTGGAATATGTAGACCTTGATCTACCCATCAGTCTTGGCTTCTTACCTGCCTGATACCTGGAGACATTGCTGGGGTCTACATCATCCCATCCTCCAGGCCCAAGGGACTCATTGGTAGGTAGGACTTCTCCTGTGGCTCAGGCATCCTGGCAGTGACTTCAACAGGTTGCTTTTCCACCTCAGACTTTGTGTTGACACTTCCTATTTCTCTGCTCTTTTAGTGGCAGCCTTGGGATGTTGCAGCAGCTCAAGGAGACTCACTGAGACTTTGAGGACCCATCGCAGTGCATGCTGGGCACAGATGGCAGCATTGGAGCAAGTGTATATGGGCAGCTGTGGTTCTATCCACAGCACTGCCATTGTTATGCATTCTAGCTTAATAGTCAGAGCTTCCTATAGGAAACCATTTCCCAACACTGTCAGTAATGGGACTCCCACAAGCATGGGTTGTACATTCCATGGTTGTTCTTGGCATCCAGACTTCTGCAGATGCTTCTGTGGACACTGCCTGAGCATGGACTAGCACAGTGTCAGCTGGAGTGCTGAGGCTGTGTGTGGTTGTGGAGGGCATAAGCTGTGGTTCTCAGCAGTGCCTTTGAGATGCAGGTCCCCTGAAACACATTACAAACCCTGCAACAGCCTACAGGGTTGAGTTTTGATGTTAGCATATGGCTGGCAAAAATTTTATAGTCATCAAATGATTTTTTTTTTTTTTTGGCAGTGTGGATGTATACAGTGTGTGACACTCAATTGACAAAACTAGTTTATGAAACTTTTATTTTGGCCTTTATGATGCCACATCCTTGTTTCTCAAAATAATTACTTTTAAAGAAGTTGCTTTAGTGTCATAAAGATAACTTCAGTGTGCATATTAATCTGTTTTTTTTGAATAAGGAAGAGTAAAACATCATAGCTGGCTGTAGTAATTGTTGAGCACATCAAATAAAATGCAAACATTTGGGGAGAAATAAATGAGAAGCAGATTCTTTTTTCTTCTTTTTGAGACAGAGTCACACTTTATCACCTGGGCTGGAGTGCAGTGGTACAATCTTGGATCACTGCAACCTCCACCTCCTGGCTTCAAGTGATTCTTGTGCCTCAACTTCCTGAGTAGCTGGGATTACAGGCACCTGCCACCACGCCTGACTAATTTCTGTGTTTTTAGTAGAGATAGGGTTTCACTATGTTGGCCAGGCTAGTCTCGAGCTCCTGACCTCAAGTGATCTGCCTGCCTCGGCCTCCCAAAGTGTTGGGATTACAGGCGTGAGCCATTGCACCCAGCCAAGAGGAATTTGAAACACAGCCACTCACTGTGTGAACCTGGGAAAGTTACTCAATTTTGTCTGAGTATCTGTCAAATGGGCCAATTTCTGTTTAATCACCTTGCAAGAGTTTTGTGAAGTTCCTGCTAGAGAAAATTCAGAGAGTAAGTACTTTGTTTATGGCTGCATAGCTGGTTAGCGGCAAAGTCAGCATCTAGCTGAAGTCTGTCTGGACGTGAACTCTTTCCAGCCCACACCAGCAGGTGCCCTACACATCTGGTGCTCAGGAGAGAGGCTGTTGTTGGGTTTCATTTAATGATCAGAAGAGAAAATCAGGTGACAGCCAGTTTCAAGACAGCAGAGCCTTGGGCAAGGTTTGATCTGCAGGTGCTACAGGCTGTGCAATCCCAGGGCAAAGAGTGATGGAGATGGCAGGGAGCAGGGGTGGGGAAGAAGTTTGGGTTCATGTGAAGGAATTGGCCCTGCTTTCATGGGAGCTGCTGGGAGACACACTGGGTCACTGTGCTCATGTCCTGGCTTGGCCACATGGAAGAGAACTCATGCTTTGCAACAGTCAGTTTGGGAGAAGGGAAAGCAAGCTTTTCTGCCCTGTCTGCCCTTGGCCTCATGATATTGACCTGCCCTGCCTCCTGAGGTATCGGCTGCCTCTTCAGCTGCCAGAGGGAAGGTCAGATCCTGTGATGTGGTGTTTCACTTGCATTGTGGATGTGAAAGATGGTCAGAGACTCCGTGTGCTCTGCTAGTGGCTGGGAAGATGCACTGGTTCTGGCCAAAACCCTGTCCCCTCTGAGAAGGGCATTGAACAGGAAGAAGGGATGAGGTGCAGGGTGCACCAGCCCTTAGTGTCGTTAGACCAATGTGTTAGGTAAGACAGGTAAGTGGCCTGGGATCCAGAGGACAGAGGAGGTGGAGGGAATCAGAGCTGCCCAAGGCTCAACTTTCAAGCTTCCTAAGGGATTCCATTGGCATTGGTGAGTGTCAGACACACCATATCCTGATGTTGCCTGATAAGACTCGGACCAGTGAATAAAAATCCTGTCCTTGAGACAGCCAGAGAGTTCTAGCTTCGAGTCTCAAGCATCTGATGTCTGTACTTTAACTTTTAAAAGGCTAAAAAAAGTACTCTGGCATGTTTGAGAGCTGGGAAAGGAGCTGCTAAGATCACATGCAGTCTATGACTGGGCTATACGCAGTCAGACTCACACGATGTATGGCAAGTTGGGCCAAAGCATGCCTTTTATTAAACAGCTTTCTCATCCACCCTCCAGAGTTCCAAAAACACCTCCCCTGGACACTGAGTCAAGGCAAACCTGGTATCTGGAGCAGGTACCATTGTGCAGTGTGTGGCCTTCATTTGATTTAAGACGTAATATCTTATACGTGAGGCACTCCATTAGACACTGGCCATGGCAAGGAAGATACAAAGGCACGTGATATGTGGTCCTTGTTTCTGTGAAACTCCGACTTGGTTATCAGCAGTGTCAGTGGGCTGTAAGGTTAGCTTTAGACTCCAGCTATATATATATATATATATATATATATATATATATATGTATTATATAATTTATATATATTATATATTTATATTATAATATATGTTATCATTTATTATATAATTTATATATTATATATTTATATTATAATATACATTATCATTTATTATATAATTTATATATTATATATTTATATTATAATATACATTATCATTTATTATATAATTTATATATTATATATTTATATTATACATTATCATTTATTATATAATATATATTATATAAATTATATTATAGTTTATATATTGCATAATTTATATATTACATATATATATTTTTTTTTTTGAGAGAGAGTCTCACTCTGTCACTCAGGCTGGAGTGAAGTAGTACGATCTCAGCTCACTGAAACCTCCACCTCCTGGTTCAAGTGATTCTCCTGCCTCAGCCTCCTGAGTAGGTGGGATTACAGGCACCCGCCAACATGCCTGGCTAATTTTGGTATTTTTAATAGAGATGGGGTTTCGCCATGTTGGCCAGGCTGGTCTCGAACTCCTGACCTCAGGTGATCCATCCACCTTGGCCTCCCAGAGTGCTGGGATTACAGGTATGAGCCACTGCGCCCGGCCAGATGACGAATATTTGATGGGAATAGAGAATGGGCACCCAGGAAGCAGGGTGTGGATTGGTCTTTAACAGACAGGGGGCAGCAGAGAAGGATTTGGCACCTGGTGATGGGGAAATGCTCTTCAGGAAGGCAGGCATGAACAACCAGCGTTTACATCCGGGTTTTGTTGTAGGCTCTTTGATTATGGGTCATAGGCTTCCTGCTTTTCTAGTCTTTTTTCCAGACAGACAAGATAGATTTTTATCATGGGGAGAGTTTGGCTTTTGGTGTCAGAAAACATTGGTTGAGTTCTGGCTTCACCCTTGACCTGCTCGGCATCCTTGGTCTAACTTGAGTCTCTCTCTCTCTTACATCGTGAAGTTGTAAGGAGGGAGGGAATGTATGGAAGAGTGTTTGTCAAGATCTTATTATTGTTTTTGTTATTGGAATTATTCTCTTATCTCCAACTGGGACCGTATCTTTTCCTGTCTGTATTCCCCACAGTACAGTCTGCCTTAAAGCTTAGGAGATACTAAACAAACACTTTCTGGCTGGTTTATGGAACAGGATCCCTCCCTCGGTTCCCCAGCTTTTCAGAAATACACCCTGGCCTGTTGGTGCCACTTCCTAGTGAAGTATCGGGTGGTCCAAGATCACAGAGTGTTGCTCCTGGTGGAATCCTTCCCCTTTCACCTTGCAGAGAGGTGATGTCTCTTCATTTTAGTGGACTCTCACTCTCAGATTCTGGGATAATCTTGCTCATGATAGTGAGTTACTGACTTGCGTGATTCATGTAGAAAAAACTCACTCTGAATTTAATGTGATGGGCTTGTTAAATGACAACTAAGTGGTCACCAAAGGTGCTGAGTCATAACTTAACCAGAGTAAACCTGATGGATGGAGGCAGCACCTGCAGCTGAGAAGTCCGTGACTTCCTTGTTCATTCAGGCTGAATGATAGAATTCATATCCTCCCGGTGCACCAAAGAATACTACATGGGAGGAGCTTCCTTGGCTATGTCAGTGACAGTGAGGCTCCTGATTCTAGCAGAAACACCTGGATACCAGAACTATTGTTTTCCATTGGCTTTGTGTATTAGCATTATCTTCATAAAGTTTCTGTAAACTCTTTGAAGACAGGAATGCTGGCTGCTGGAAAGGATAAAGAAAAAGAGTTAACATACATTGAACACTTCCTGATCGAAAGAAGCACACCACCCAGAGAGGATATAATCATTCAAAGAAGAAAGTGAGAAATGAGAGAAAATGCTTAGGATACATGTAGAGCACATGCCAATATCCAAAAGCCACAATGCTAGTATTCTAATCAGGCTTAATTTCCTTGTGGTGTTTTAATACAAGAAAACCTTAAAATGGAATATATGAATGCTTCAAAGAGCCAGTCAAAACAGTGGAAGTAGAAAAGGTCATATTTTCCCCACTCTGTTATTACATTTATGTGATATGAAAATGCTTTCCAACTATATTTAATAATACTGTATAAATAAAATTTGCATTTAGAACTTGTGTTCTCACTAGACACACACACACAAGTGGTCATTATGTGAAGAGATGGTTATGTTAATGAGCTTGACTACAGTAATCAGTTTAGTATGTATATGTATATCAAACATCACACTGTACACCATAAATGTATACAATTTCAATAACTTTTTTGAAACCCAGAAAGAAAAAAATAACACACAGCATGGTTGTATATAATTTATTTAACTAGCCCCATAGATTATTTCAATTATTTCCAAACATCGTATAGCTAAAAGACATAGTTATTAACATATAATTCCACACAAGTATAAGGATTAATTTCTAGAAATGCAGTTTTCAGGTAAAAGAAATTTCCATTTGCAAGTTTGACAGATCCTACCAGATTTATTTTATTAGAAAATATACTGGCTTACTCTTTTGTCTACAGTATGCTTATTTCTTCACATTCTTGAGAACACAGTATCATCTCATGTATTTTTTTTGCAATATAAAGAAAGAATTTGTTATCTTAAAAAATATTAAGTTTGACATGCTTGTTACACATGGAGATGTCACTGATGAATAAGTTCCAGGAACTCAGGAAGAAAATTAGGCTTGCAGATATAAACGTGGTTGTATACAGATAGTAATGAAAACTATAGGACTAGATGAGATCACCCAGCACCTGAGTATACTTAGAGAAAAGGAAACCTGGACCTGCAGTGGCTTCTTTCATAGACTTCAGTGGGCAAATCCTTGGTCCCCTTATGAGCTAATTGTGTTTCATTGATCTGGTGTTTATCCATGTGCCAAAAACATGTTTTATTTACTATAAATGAATCGCCTCTTTCTGTAGGGCTTGTCCACCTTTGATGTTTGTATGTTGATAAGAAATATCCAATCCATAGAGAAAATTTGATAAGAAAGAAGAAAAAGGGAATAGTTTCAGGATTAAAGTTCATGAGTAGATGAGAGGGGATGCGATCCATTATCTTTGCCAGTGAAAGGATTGACACTAGGTAGGGCAGGTGTTCATCTCTTATAACAGATGAGAAAGAGGAACATCTGAGCACAGATTTCTCTTATATTCCATTTATCTATTTTTATAGAAATTACATTGAATTTATAGGTTAATTTGAAAGGAATTAATGTAAGTAGTACATTGTTATCTATCCATCCATGAACAAGGTATACCTCTAATTTCTTTTTTCTTATTGCAGTTGCCATAAGTCTTGACATAAAAGACTGCCAATTTGTTTTACTGGACTTTATTGGAGATATTTGATAGGGATATACTCAGTAAGTATGTTTTTCAGATATTTCAGGTAAGGGAAGTTCTATTCTTGCTAAAACATTTTTTTAAGTTAATTTTTTTTTTTTACTAAACAGCTTTCATAAAGTATAATTTACATATCACAAAATTTGCCCCCTGTAAATGTACGATTCAGTGATTCTTAATACTGTTATAGAATTGTACTGGCATCATTACCACCATCTAGGCTTAGAATATTTTCATTTCCCAACAAGTTCACTCATGCTGTTTGCATAAAATATTTTTTTGATCATGAGTTGAATTGTTTTTCTGTATTAAAATGAAAATATAAAATAAAAAATGTTTCTCAAGCAACAACTTTTCTCATTTACTAGAAAGTAAAAATAAGAGTAGACTTGATAATTCTAAAGATAGCTTAGGAAAATGTAAACTCATGATGGCTGGGAAGACACCAAGCCATTCATGAGGATCCAACTTGATGGCCAGATACTTACCCCTACGCCCCAACTTTAACATTGGGATCACATTTCAATATGAGAGTTGGAGGGGACAAACATCTAAACTAGAACAATATCCAATACAAAGTTAAATGTTAAATAATAGAGAAGATAATGGGCATCTTTTCCCCTTTTCTCTGTTAAGGGAGATACACCTGGTGTTTCTGGATTATGTAAGATGCTGGCTTTTGGACTGAGGTGTATATACATTTCCATGTGAAGGAGGTATCTATTGATTTCTATTTTATTAATCTATTTACCAGGACTAAATGTTGATTTTGTGGGCTTTTTTGGACACTTGATCTTTTCTATACCTATTTAAAAATAATCATATGATATGTTTCTTCTTAGATCTTTTTAAAAGGTGAATTTATACATATAAATTTCTCATTATAGAGACATCCTTACATTCCTGAAATATATATCCTATATAGTCATGATTTCTTTGTATTAGGAATGTCATTGATTTTTTTTTTTTTGGCCATTATTTTATTTAAGATTCTTACATAAATAGCTATAGATGAGATTGATCTGTAGAATTTTTTTTGGTTCAATTTTTATGAGAATGAAATATCAAAGGTACATGCAATTCTTAAGGAATTTTCAGTTTTCTTCCTTTTTCTGTTGTGCTCTGAAATACTTTAATAGGCATTAGGATAATGTAGTTTTGTAGATTTCTCTGTGAAATCATGTGGGCCTAGTGTTTTGATGGATATAACTTTTAGATAGTGTTTTCTATTTCTTTTCTGGAAACTAATATTATTTTTTTTCTAAATGTAGTATGTCTCTTTTGTTATTCAATTCTCCCACTATTGCATTCTTTTGTGTTACATAAACAAGTGTAGAATTTTTCTAGTGTAGAATTTTAATTATATTGCCTTTTCCTTTACTATACATTTTTCGAGACATTTTCTTAGTGATTGCCCTGGGGATTATCATTAATCTCTTAATTTGTAACAACATAGTTCAGGTTAATACCAATTTAACTTCAATAGCACATAATACTTTACTCTTATGTAGCTCCATACACCCTTTTATGTTATTATTTTCACAAATTGCACTTTAATATATCATCTGCCTATCAACTTAGATTTATAACTATTGCATTATGTAGTGGTGTTTAAAAATAGATTTTAAAAAAGGAATCACGAACAAAAAACTAGGTGAGTACCGACTTTTATGTTCACTTGTGTGGCTATCTAACTGGTGCTCTTTATTTCTTTGTGTGGACTCAAGCTACTGTTAGTGTCCTTTTCTTTCAGCTTGAAGGACTCACGTTAGTATTTCTTAAAGGGCAGATCTGATAGCAACAGACTCATTAACTTTCTTTTTGAGGAGAATGGCTTAATTTTCCCTCAGGCGGCCTCTTTGTCTGTCCTTTTTCTTGGATGATAAAGCTTTTGTTTTCATTGAGATCCAAGGAAGCAGGAAGTAGATCATTTGGCCAGGAGACTACTTGCCTGAGTTGAGTGGGAGTGGCTGCAAGGCTATCCTGGTGTTTGTCAATGGGATGCTATTGCATTTTGGGTAAGATGACTCTCCTTGGTTTGGTCTACCCTGTATATTTCAAAGTGTTAGGCATCTCTGCCCGTCTCTCTCCTGACATCAAGTTTCCCCCACACATTTGCTCCACAGCAATACTCTTAAGATTTCCACATGTCCTTTGGGGTTGGTACCATTGCCTGGCAAGTCCTTTATATCAACCTCTACAAGATACTCCTGAGCTTGGGATGTGCTATTACTCACACACACACACACACACACACACACACACACACACACACACGTGTGTATTTTTTGGGATCAGAGTTTTGAGATTGTGTATGGCTCCCTCTTCTATGTGCCTGGGTCACTGAGTTTGCCTTAGGATTACAAGTGATCTGGCAATGCATTGACTTTGTTCCATCTTTTGGAGTTAGAAATTGTTAAATCTGGACTTTAAATCTTGAGATACCTACCGTTTTATTATTCTTCCCCTTAGCACCCCACCTGCCCCCATACAAACGTCTGTGCCTCACATTTGCTTTTAATTGCAACGGTCTTGAAATATTCAGAAATCCCCGAGGGTAGACATTTTTCATCTGGGATGGTGACATCAACTCAAGACCTTTTGTAATATGAATGCTTTCAAAGTAATGAAGTCTTGAATGTTTTCGCTTTCATTAAAACTAACCACTGAAACAGCATATATCTCCAAACTTTCTCCTTTTGTCAGTGAGGTTATAGCAACTCAATAATATTGAATATCTATTAATTCATTTGTGTGAGGCCTAGAAAGAACTTTACATGCTCATACCTTCATGTCCTTGGCTAACCTGATAATGTGTCACTCTCACCTTCCATGGACAGAACTACCTTGAAATGAAGTAACTTACAGAAGGTAACACGCATTAGGGCTAGAGTTAAACACTGACCCCCACCTTGCCCTTTGGCAGCCAGGTGACTCTTGGAGAATTAGACAATTCTCTTCTTATTGCTGCTCACAGAACAGCCAGCTCATCACTGGGTCATTGGGGTAGTACACCAGGATTATCATATAACTTACTCGATTGAAAAATATTCACTTGCTCTCCTAGGGCACGAGTCACTCCAAAAGACATATTTCCAACCAACATATCTTACAGATATATGTACAACACATCTTACCCATTAGTAAGTACATAGAATGCATCTGAGATCAATTGGTTTCAATTCTGACCTCTGAGCCTTGGTTCAGGTTATTCATCTTGCCCAGAATGCTTTTGTTTCTTCTTTCTTATTTAAAATGTTTTCAACTCATATTTCAAGGTCTGACTCAAATTCTGTTTCTCTCATTAAACACTGTCTGATTCTGACACCCTCTAACAAGCTATTTTCCTTAGTGTATTTACTATATTTACCATCTTTTCCATTTACTTGAGCACTTAAAACAGCGTCTAAGAAGACAGCATCAGTCTAAGCAGCTGGAGGGTAGAATGGTTTCCATATTTGCAGAACTTGAAAAGGAGACGCAAAGGACTCATGTGAGGATTGTGTGACATTCCGGAAAGAATTCTCCCTTTCCATGCCAAAATTCAAGTTTGCTTACTTTGTTTTTTAAATGACTCCCTCAATACATATCTATGATATTGTCTTCTTAAACATCTGGGACCAGGGGTTGGCATAATGGCTATGAAGTGCGGTTTTGCATTTTGAGACAGAGGAGCATTTCTGCCTGTTCGCTGTCACAGATGTGTGCACCTGCCCCCTTTTATCTATGGTCTTCATTTTAATTTGTTTTTAATTGCCTATTTAACACACCTAGCAATTAAGGTGAAATGGGCTCTTTGACAAATGTGAGAGCTTTTAAATCAGTACTAATTGCTTTTGTTAATTAAAAGTAATGCTTTATATTGTGTTATTGGTATTCTCTTACATAAAACTGGATTAATGACCTCCAATCAATCCCACCACAAAGACGTTTCTTTGTAATCACTGGGACTTTAGGGCACGACGTGCCTGCAGAATGAAAAAAGGAGGCTAGAACTTCAGGAGGAGTGAGAAGAGAGACAGGTGAATGACAGCGGAAGGCCGGTTCCATTGCTGGCTCAGCCCAGGCCCAGGCCCATGCCCACTAATTTGGAAGTTCACTGAAAGCCCCTGCCGAGGGGGTGGTATGGGCTGCTGCATCCATCAGTGTTCCCACAGGAGACAGGTGACAGACTGGAAGCAGGACGATTTGAGGGGATTTGATAATGGGACCGTTTACAAAGTTCTGGGCTGAGGAAAGGGGGCAGCAATGGAAACAGCTGTTACCAACCTTAAGTCAGAGCCAGGAGGGGAGGGGACGGTCACCAGAGCCTGGTACCTGGAGCAATAGCCTCATGTAGTGAAAGCTGCTTTTGGAAGATTAGTGACCGCTGGGTAGAGTGTATGATATCATTTGGATGTTTGTCCCTTGCCATGGGAAAGCATTTCTATCACAACAAAACACTTGCTTCCTGGATCCAGCACCCTCTGGAGTGTTCCCACCTGTGCTTGCCCCATTCCCAGCAGTACTGGATGCCTTCCCTGATTCTAAAAGCAGCTCTTGGTCTGGGATGGCCCTCGGAGTGACCGTGAGATGGGGTGAAGGCAGGCCTTAATTTTCCTTCAAAGATCGAGCATGGGATACCCCCAAAATCAGGCCACCCCCTCACCCTCAGGAGGCAACATGGCACTGGGCCAGTGGCTGTCTCCAGCCAAGGGCAGGGGTTTGAAGAGCAACTCTACCTGGCCTCCCAGAAGGGAGCATCTCTGTCAGTTGGGAGGGATGCTGGCTGATGCTCCCTGCATTCACTTCACTTGTTTATGTAGATAACTTGGTAAACATAGACAAGAATATGATTCCATGCATAATCCCAACAGCTAGAGAGAGGCATATTTTGCCTATTACCTCTCCCCTTGTGCACATTGTATATATATTCAGTTCTCCCACGTGATTCTCCATCTGCACTCATGTTCTTCACACCCTTCTGCTCCGCTCTATGTCATGGGGACCACAGTTTCCAGGATACATTTAGGATCCTCATCCAGGTTAGGCCACTGGGAGACATGGTGGAAGACTGGAGGGCAGGAGGAAAGGCGGCTGCAAGGTATTATTCTTCCTCGCTGTGGCACAGGCAGTGGCACCTGCTCTGAGGTCTGGAGCTTCCCACTCCACCTCTTGGTCTCCCAGAACAGCCACGGGCTTTGCCTGCTGTTGCCAGCCTTTGGGTTGCCTCACCGTTCCCTGATAAATTACCTAGGAGATGGACTTGCTGAAAACCTATTTCTTGTAATACATGTCCTCTATCTAAAACATTTAGAATGATTTTAACCGATCCCCAGATTTTGGATATGAAGGTTGTTTCTTACTGGGAGCGTTGAGCCACGACTGTCCTTTGTACTAACTCTTTGTGCATGCCCATGGTTATTTTGTGAAGCTAAATTCCCAGAGGCAGAGGAATTGCTGGCTCAAAAGGTTTAACGTTCTTGTTCACCTAGTGCTATGTTTTCTTCCAGACAGTTTTCACTGGCTTATACTCCCATTGCTGATCTTTTCTTGGTCACTAAGTGTAACTGAAGCCCTCCCTGGGTTCTCTGATTTGCAGTGTTGTAAATCAGACAGTGCATGGCTGTGGACAGTGCCCCATGGTGTAACAGTGGTCCTCAGCACCATGCCTTGTACAACCCGCACAATGGTTCCCAGCAACCCTGCTGATCTGAACATGTGGAACACGATGGGAGCAGGTCCTGCCTACTGGGCAACAGCTGCTGAAAGTCAGAGTGCTGCACAGATGGAGATGTTGTGACCACGTCGCCTCTCGCTGCCCATGTGTGCATAACTGTTCCTCTGCCATCTCTGATGTCCCAGTCCTGATGGTGTCTCCCTGGTCCCAGTTCCTCCTCTTCCTAGAAGCCGTCTTTGACTTTATCTAGATAGACACTTGCTCGGATCATCTCCCACGTGCTTGCCCTGTTTCATGACCCTATGTCTTGCTGTTCTATCTCCAGGCTCACTTTCTCAGCTGGGACATGTCTACCTCCCCCAACCTTGCTGTCTGTCTTCACTCCTCCTCCCAAGGTGCTTGTAATAATGCTGTTACGGCAGGCTTGCTTGAATAACCTTTTTTTTTTAATACTACAATTCTGTTGATTAATCTTCCTCCAGAGTCCAACATCCTACTCTTTTCTTGAGGCCAGCATATTTTAAAAATAGCTTTATTGAGGTGTGAGTGATAAATAAAAAACTGTACCTATTTAATGTACACAGTTTGATGGTTTGAATATGTGCATACCCTTGGGAAACCATCAGTGCAATCAAAGTAATAAAAATATCCATCACCTCTATAGTTTCTTCCTGCCCCACCTCCCCTTTTGTGGTAAGAATGCTTAACCTGAGATCATTTCTCTTAACCACCTTTTTAAGTGCACCTTTTAAAGTACTGTTAACGATGCTATTAAAATGAAACTATTTTCTTAATTTAATTTTGTTCACTCACTGGTAGTGTAAAGAAGCATACTTGATTTTTATTTTTATTTTTTATTTTATTATTTTTATTATTTTTTTTTTTTAGAAAAAGAAAAGGAGAAAGAAAGAAACAGCAAAAGAAAGAAAAGAATGAAAGAGAGAAAGAAAGAGGAAGAGAAAGAGGGAGAGAGAACAGGATTCTTGTTTTATTGCCCAGGCTAGAATGCAGTTTAAAAATGGATATTAAAAAACACTTTTATGCCAATAATTGTGCTTAACAATGGAGACAGGAAGGAATAGGGGATGAAAATAACAAATAAGCAGCCAACCAATATTTTGTTTAAACCTGTGAAATGCTATGCAATTGCTGAGGATTGATTTACTTCCAATTATGTAGTCACTTTTAAAATCGGTATAATGTGATACTGAGAAAAATGTATGTTTTGTGGATTTGGGGAGGAGAGTTCTGGAAATATCTGTTCCAGGTCTGAGTTCAAGTCCTGGATATCCCCATTAATTTTCTATCTCGTTGATCTGTCTAATATTGACAGTGTAACGTTAAAGTCTCCCACTATTATTGTGTGGGAGTCTAAGTCTCTTTGTAAGTCATTAAGAACTTGCCCTATGTATCTGGGTGCTCCTGTAATGGGTGCATATATATTTAGGATCATTAGCTCTTCTTGTTGCATTGATCCTTT
>CAUYQU010020393.1:0-23884 GCA_963574635.1 Cheracebus regulus | reverse complement strand
CACAGCCAGCTAAAAAAATTCACCCCGGGGCCAACAAATTGCAAAACACCCGCGCAAAAAAAAAAAAAAAAAAAAAAAAAAAAAAAAAAAAGACTCCATCACACACCAAAAAAAAAAACCTAAATTTTTTTTAGCTTGAACTCTGAAATATGATTAATAATTTGTCATGATGATTTTTAGAAAGGAACAATTGGAGAATGTGTAGAGTATGTGCATTCAAAATTGAAATGCCTTTCCACCATTATTTATATATCATCTATCAGTTACTTAATTCTAAGTTTTAATTAATTCCTTTTAAAAACTTAAAAGGCAACACGTATTTACTCACACCAATATACATATCTCATGTAGAGTGAGTTAGCTACTTCATTGTAGTAGGGAATATAAACTAGTAGATTTAATTAAACAAGACAAACTTCTTCCCTTTGAGAGCTTAGTTCCAACCTCTGAGTACATCACTATTAGGCCTATAGGTAGTGTCAAACTTAACGTGATTCTCAACTTCCGGTCTTTAGCCCAGACTCAATATGTCCAGATGTAAATGTCCTTAGTTCTCTAGCTGTCTTAGTCTGCTTGGGCTGCTATAACCAAATACCATAAAAGGAGGGCCTTGTAAACAACAGGAATTTGTTTCTGACAGTTCTGGAGCCTGGGAAGTCCAAGAACAAGGCATCAGCAGATTCAGTGTCTGGTGAGGTCCTGCTTCCTGGTTCATAGAAGGGTCAAGAGAGCACTCCAGGGTTGCTTTGATAAGGACACAAATCCCATTCATGAGGGTTTTGCGGTCATCATCTACTCACCTCCCAAAGGCTGTACCTCCTGATGCCCTCAGATTGGGGGTTCAGTTTCACAACACACAAATTTTGGTGGGAACACAGACATTCAGATCATAGTACTGGCCCTTAGACACAAAACTTTCAAGTCATGGTGGACTCTTACTCTAGCTAATTCTTTTGATTCTTCCAGTGTGATACTAATCTCTTTGCTATATTACTTTGTATTTCTATTGTCACCACCCTAATCCATACCTTTTAACTAAGTTTTTGGCCTATAACCCTTTTTCCAACCCTATAAAATTATGGTCATTGCTTTCTAATATACTGCTTTCATCACTCCACTTAATTGAAGTACTGGCTTTCTTGGTGCTCAGTGTTGAACCCCACTTTTGGGTGAGGAGTAAAAATAGGGTGTGAGGAATATGGGATCCCTGCATTCAGGGACATATGGTTTGAGTTAGGGAAAAAAGTAAAAAGTGTATGTAAGTCAATTAAAAATCAAATATTAATTGGTAAGCCTCAGTCATAGGCACAATAGGCATCCGGGGAAGGGTGCTTTCTTTGTTGGGTCCAAAGAGTCAAGGAAAGATTTATAGAAAAGATTAGCTGGACATGGGCATTGAAAATGGCAGCTCATAGCTCTGGAGTACAAGTCTTGGCTAGTTCTGTGACATTGTCCGGTTACCTCACCCAGGCCTATCCAACTCCAGAGTTCAAGTTCTCAACTCCCAGGCTGCCTGTCTCTAAACTAGAGCTTCACAACCCTGTGGGCATAGGTGGGTTTTAGAGGTGCCAGTGTATGGATCCTGCAGCCTTTGGGGCCGTCAGCCGTGACCTAGGGCTGCTGGGGCCACCCAGGGTCAACTGCTGCCAACTCTGACCAGCCTCACACAGATTACTTTCAGGGTGTGCCACAACATGAAAGGAGTTGGGAAGCATGGGTTTAAAGCTCCACTTCCAGGGGTTAAACAGTGAGAACACATGGACACAGGGAGGGGAACATCACACACTGGGTCCTGTTGGGGGTTTGGGGACAAGGAGAGAGGGGCCTGTTGAGGGGTGGAGACAAGGAGAGAGAGAGAGCTTTGGGACAAATACCTAATATATGCAGGGCTTAAAACCGAGATGACAGGTTGATAGATGCAGCAAACCACCATGGCACATGTTTACGTAACACATCACACATTTGGCACATGTATCCCTTAACTTAAAAAAAAAAAAAAAAAAAAATTACTGGAGACCCAGAGAAGTCTCTGGCCTTTTGCATAAAAGGAAAAAAAATAAGCTCCACTTTCTTATCTGGCAAATAGAGATAACAAAAGGGTTTGCTGACACAGAGAAAAGGCTCATTGCATGGAATTGATCATTGTTAGAATTTGAGTCGGTAGCGAGGGAGTGGGGATGCAGAGTGTCTGGATCAAGGCCAGCCTGCACAGAGGCAGTCGAGACTCCTCTCCTCCAGCAGGACTGCATCCATCCAGCGTCTCATCTGTGTCCCAGACCAAACCTCTGGACCTCAGGCAAATCACCTAAACCCATACACAGCCCTTCCCCGCGTCTTTCTCTCCTGCTCTAAAGGCCTCTTTTCTGCATTCCAAGTCTTTCCTCTCTTAAAGGCTTAGGACAAGATAACTTTCCTGCCTGAAGCTTTTCGTGCTAGTTTCGCCTGTGTGTCTTTTCTCCTACGTTTTAGGTTATGCTCTATATCATACCCCTTAGACTTCTGCTACATATTTTATTGTTAGTTTTTCTATGCAGTGTGTTAGTCAGTGTCTTTTGGGCAGGGACATCTTTATTTTGGCTGCTGAAAACCTCAGTACTTAATGCTCAGTTAATTTTTAAGTTTTGTTTTTTAATAGCAAAGAATGGGTTATTGTTCCCTAAAAGGTCTAGTACATAGTTTGAGTCTTACTGTTCACCCTTTCTGTATTCATTGTTGAGCAAATAATGATCACGTAAAGAGACAGAAATACAGACCTCCATGTACACACTGCCTGACTGTACTCTGCAAATATTTTGGTACTTTGTTTATTTGATTTCAGTTCAGAAAGCTTCAAGTTAGTTCCTTTTGATCTTTTCTGCTTTAGATGACATGTGAAAAAGTCCTTGATTTGATGTGCTACATGGTACTCCCCATTCAAGATGGAGGCAAATCCCAGGAGGAACCCACAAAAATAAAGCCTAAATTTAGAAAAGGTACAGTGACATGTTTTATTATGATTTTATAAAAATAGCTTAAAAGCCAGGCACAGCGGCTGACACTTGTAATCTCACTACTCGGAGGTCGAGGTGGAAGAATAGCTTGAGCCCAGGAGTTTGAGACCAGCCTGGGCAATGTAGTGAGACTCCCATCTCTTAAAAAAATTTATAAAGAAAAGAAAAATAGTTTTAGGACCCAAGGCTGAACAATGTTTTATAGTTCCTAATGAGATAATACTGCTGCAGGGCTTGCCAAATTGTATAAAAAGTTAATCCCTTTCCAAGTTTTTCCTTGGCTCTGATTTCATGAGCAGCTGTAAATGTGTTTCTTCTAAAGCTCTCTTCACTTCCTGAGTTTGTAATCTCTTTGACGAATTTCAGTGAATTCTTCTTCCTATCTTTACAATTCTAGGAAAATGTGTAGATGATTAATTAGAGGGTATCTGTCAGCACATCCCTCGGAAACCATTCTGAGCTTCAGCTCAAGCTTCATGTTGCTTGAAAAATGAAATTTACAAATGATGTAAGTTTGTTAGAAAAAGATACATAAACCTGAGGAAAATAGATGACAGGAAAGAATAATGCTAAGAGCAGAAATCAGTGAAATAGAAAACAAAATAGAGAATATTAATAACACTAGAAAGTTTTTTTTTTGAACAATATTATAAAATTGATAACCCCCTAACAAGACGGATCAGGAGGAAAGTGAACATAAATTACCAATATCAGAAATGAAAAAGGGAATGTTACTACAGAACCTACTGAAATCAAAAGGACAGTAAAAGAATACATTATGAAAAGCTTTATGCCAATAAACTCAACAACTTAGATGAAATGAAAAAGTTTCTTAAAAACATAGTTTACAAAAATTGACACAAAAATGAAATAGAAAATCAGAACGTTCTGCTGGGAACGGTGGCTCACGCCTGTAATCCCAGCATTTTGGGAGGCCAAGGCGGGCAGATCATTTGAGCCTAGAAGTTGGGAGACTGGCCTGGGCAACATGGTGAAACTCCATCTCTACTAAAAATACAGAAATTAGCTGGGTTCACTGTAGTCTCAGCTACTCTGGAGGCTGGGGTGGGAGAAGCATTTGAACCTGGGAGGCAGAGGTTGCAGTGAGCCGAGAGCACAGCACTGCACTATAGCCTGGGCAACAAAGCAAGACCTTGTTGAAAGAAAGAAAGAGAGAGACAGACAGAGAGAGAAAGAGAGAGAATGTTCTTTTAGCTATTAAAGAAATTAAATTTGTTTTCAAAAACCTTCCATAAAGAATTCAGGTCCAAATTGCTTCACTGGTGAATTATATCAAGAATTTAGGAAGAAATGGTGCCAATTCTGCACAAACTCTTAACCAGAAAATAAAGGAAGATTCCTAATTCATTTTTTTAAGGCCAACACAATAACCCTGATAGCAAAACCAAGCAAAAGCATCACAAGAAAAGAACCTTAAAGGCCAGTATCCTTCATGAACTATGATAGGTGCCAGATCCTTAAAGAAATATGAGCAAACTGAATACAGCAATAGAGAAGGACAATATGTTATGACCAAGTATTCCAGGAATGCATAGGTGTTTGAACATATAAAAATCAGTGTCATTCACTTCATTAGCAGATAGGAGAAAAATCATGACTGTCTTAGTAGATGCAGACAAAATTCAATATCACTTCATGATAACAAAAATCTTAGCAAACTAGGAATAGAAGGACACTATTTTTTAACATCAAACTTAACTGTGAAATAGCGAATGCTTTTTCCCACTAAGATTAGAAACTGTACAAGGATGTCTTCTCTCACTACTTCTGTTCAATATTCTGAAGATTCTAGGCAGTACAGCAGGCAAGAAAAGTGAATAAAGGCATAAAGATTTAAAAGACTATTCACAGATAGGACTACCTGTATTCACAGTTACATGTTTTGGCTGGGCATGGTAACTTAATGCCTGTAATCCAAGCACGTTGGGAGGCTGAAGCAAGAGGATCACTTGAGCCTAGGAGCTCAAAGCACCGTGGGCAACAAAGTGAGATCCTATCTACAAAAAATGTAGAAATGAGCCAGGCTTAGTGGTGTGTACCTGTAGTTCCAGCTACCCTCTACAGGCTGAGGCACAAGGACTGCTTGAGCCTAGGAGGTCAAGGCTATGGTGAGCTATGATTACATCATTTCACTTCAGCCTGGCAACAGAGAAAGATTTCCCCGTCTCAAAAAACCAACACAGTTACATATTTGGCTATATAGAAAACGTGAGGGAATCTGACAAGTTCCCAAGGCCGGGCGTGGTGGCTCGTGCCTCTGATCCCAGCACTTTGGGAGTCTGAGACAGGCAGATCACTTGCAACCAGGAATTTGAGACAAGCCTGGCCAACATGGTAAAATCCCATCTCTACTAAAAATACAAAAATTAGCCAGGTGTAGTGGCACACACCTTTAATCCCAGTTACTCAGGAGGTTGAGGTGGGAGAATCACTTGAATCTGGGAGGCGGAGATTTCAGTGAGCCAAGATTGTGCGACTGCACTCCAGCGTAGGCGACAGAGTGAGACCCTGTCTCAAGAAAAAAACAAAAAATTTCCAAGACACTTTAGTGTATAAAAAACTCAGTTCAATTTGTATGCTATTAATAAGCATTTAGAAAATGAATTTTTTAAGATACCGTTTCTAATAGCATCAAAAAAAAACCATAAAATATTTAGAGGTAAATTTAACGAAAAATGTGCAAAACCTCCACTTTGAATATCACCAAACATTTCTGAGAAAAATTAAAGATTTTTGAAGATGGACAGATCATGTTTCTAGATCAGAAGATTCAATTATTATTATGGTGCCAGTTCTCCCCTAATGTATCTGTAGATTACATACACTTTCAACCAAAATTACAGCAGACTTTATGGTTTTTGGAGGTTTTTTGGTAGAAGTTCACAAAGTGATTTTAAAATGTCAGTGGAAATATTATATAATCTAGAATAGTCAAAACAGTTCTAAAAAAGACACAAGTGACTTATACATAATAACAACATTTAATATACAAGCATAATAATCAAGACATAGTTGACAAAATATTGACATAAGAATGGAGGATCCAGAAATAGACCTGCATAGATTTGATCAAATGATTTTCAGTGAAGACATCAAAGTAATTCAATAGGGAAAGGAAAGACTTTTCAACCAATGATGCTAGAGCAGATTACTTTGTATATGTTTGAAGTTTTCTATAACAAATGGTTAAAAAAAAAATCTAGCCCAGGCTTCTTCAAAAATTAAGTATTTCTGCAGAACAGAAATGTTTGTGGTTGAAACTCTGACCCTGTAGATGAAGACTCACAGCTTGAGAAACATTAATCTCAGCTATACAAGTAAGAGGCAAGGTTTATAATTATTAGATAATGACATGTTCAACTTGGTAATGCTAACTTAATTTCTATGATTTTATACACGTTCCAGAAACCAATTCGGTGGATAAGACTGACCTAGCTGACGTCAAGACTTATTTCCAATCTTTAGTAATTAAGATAGGGTAGTATTGGTAGAGGGGTTGACCAGTGGAACAGCATAGAAAACTGAGAAATAGATGACATTAAAATTCAGTGGGGGAAGAATGAATGTATTCAGTAAGTGGTACTAGAACAGTTTATTGCCCAAATGTAAAAAATGGCAATAAAAAAATAAGATTCCTCCTCCGTCACACTACATAGACGTGCTCTAAATTTTAAGGTTGAAATGTGAAAGCAAAAACTCCAAAACTTCTAAACTTTTAGAAGAAAATTTAAAAATAGAAAGATTAGTAAATTTGATCACATTAAAATTAAAATACCAACAACAGCTATTACAGTCAAAGTGAAAAGATAAGCCATAGACTGCCAGAAAATTCTCTATCACATAAAATCAACAAAAACTTAGTATCCAGAGTTTTGAAAGAGCTCCTTCAGACCAATAGGAAGCAATTAACCAACCCCTATAGAAAAACAGGCAAAGGACAGGAACAACAGATTCACAGGAGCAGAAATCCAAATGGCCAAAAACTATTTGAAAAGATACTCAACCTTTAGTCATATGGGCAATTCCAATTAAAACAGTAATCTACCATTTCACACACATCAGAATGCAAAAATTGGAGAGAGAATAATGACCGTTAGGATGTGAAGGAACGCAGTGCCCATGTGCTTCTGGAAGGTGTATAAAGTCGTGCAACCATTCTGGAAACCAACTTCACATTAATTACCTAATTATTATATATACTTCACCTCCTAGTTGTATACCTTAGCTTAGTGATTTTCAAGCTATGAGTCTTCATTTACTGGGTCATGAGTTTCAACCCCAATTTTTCTTTTACAATGAGATAGGATTTAATAATATTTTTAAAAGACATCTCAGATAAGAAGAGAGACTATTATTTAATGTACCTTTTGTTTTGGATATATCACATTATGTAAGTATGTGTGTACAGGATCCCATGTAAAAACTGTATTTATTTCTTGCTATCTTGCCTGTGAGTAGAGAAAGCAGCCATAAAGAACACAGATTGTAAAGAAAACATTGGGATCTTGCTCTGAAAGCCATTGCTTATGGTTATTTCCACAAATGTAGAAGAATATGTAAGAATGTATATTTAACATTGTAATAGTGAAAAGCTGGAAATGTCAACCTCCACCGTAAAAAGAATGGATGCATCATTAACAATATAACAGAATACTATATAACACTGAAAATGAATGAACGGGAGCTACATGTATTGATATCGATCAGTTGATAAATCTGAACCACATGAAGTTGAGTAGAAAAAGCAATTTGCAGAAGGATACATACACTATGACACCATTTATATAGTAGACTGAAAGCATGCAGAACAATCCAGTGTTGTTTATAAATACAAACTTCTGTGGTAGAAGTGTGTAATATTCATAGGAATGACCACCACTGCCTTCAGAATTATGGCTACCTCTGGGATGGAAGAGAATGGGATCAGAGAAGGGTACAGAATAGACTTTAACTAATTTTGTGACCATTTATATTAGAAATGTTTAAACTTAAAATATTAACATTTCATGAAGCTGAGTGGTAAGCACACCAGTGTTTATCATATTCTCTCTATATAATTTTCTGTATATCTAAAATGTTTTATCATTAAAAGTATTTAAACAAGTTTAGGAAAGAATATTGATAAATGAAATCTAGAGACTATCAAAATCCAATTTCACCGTCATAAAGTACTTTTTTTTAATGAAAGCATCTTAAACACTTGCCTTTCAAAGCCGTTTTCTTTGATAATAATGGACATTAACGTAACATTGTGGACTTCTGTTAGGTTTGGATCTGAAGCTCCTGCCTTGTACCAGCAAGGCTATCATGCCATACTGCCTGCATTTAATGTTGGCCTGTTTTAAGGTAAGCTTTAGCTTGAAAAAAATTTAATTTCAAATATTATTCTTATGACTTGAAAACATGAGAGCCTTGTTAAGGATTGTTAGTTTAGTACTTTCAAGGACAGGCCAGTACAGTTTTCTAAACACATGGGCTAGTAATTAACAAATCTTAATTAAATAGTGACTGCACTAGGCAAAGAGAAGTAGGAAATTCTCTCCATCCTCGAAAAGTGTAATAGTGGGACAGATATGCAAATAAACTAGACTGTTGTAGTGTTCGGTAAATATTTTATGAATATATTATCTACAAAGAAAGAGAATACAAATTGCAGTTGGGTTCACAGAGGGATGATGAGTTTGTCATTGTAGAGATGTGCTAGATGAAGCATATTAGGTGTTGAGATCAACAGCACTAACAGCCCAACAGTGTTGGGAAAGTTCCAGGACTTGAAGGAACACCAAGGCCCTTGGCTGCAGGTAGAGAGCAGAGTGTTAGAACCGGGAGGCTTAATTGTTTCAAGGTTTGTTGGTTAGAGAGTAAAACATTGGGTCTCCACTTTAGTGCAGTAACTCCCAAACTTAACTCCTCATTCTTATCACATGGGACAACAGAAAATATATAAAGTGTGATTTTATGCATAATCGCTCATTTAAAACAAAAACTCCTTTGACCATTTCTCTAGTTCACACTAGTGCTTATTTCCTTGTATCTCACTGCATTTCTTTCTCCCCAATCCCATATTCTCTGCAAACAGTTCTCTCCTAGATGGCCTCTTGCCCACCTTCTACTCCCATCTGCTCCCTTTCAAAGAAATCTCCAGATTCATTTCTCTGTTACACAGGGTGAATCAATGTTCTCTACCCCTGATTCCCATATGCAAACGCTTCAGGCCCACCTGTGTCTAACTCCCATCTACACACACTGCCAGCAGCTGTGCACAGCCCAGAGGGAGCCTGAGGCTTCTAACCAAAGATGGTTAGAATCCACCCTCCTTAGAAGGCAGCTGTGATGTTTACCTGCCATGCCGTTATGCCTTTGTTTCCTTCTTACTCTAATGACCATTATCACACATTTACATATACAGCATGTTTTCGGAAAGTGATGTTTGGTGTATTTCAGATAACCCTGTGACTTCCTTTTCCTTCTGTCTTGTATAAATCTTTGTCTTGCAGCTTAGAGCTTTCACAGACAACAGAGACGACATGGCGCTGGGGCATGTGATTGTGTTGCTTCAGCAAGAGTGGCCACGGGGCGAGAACCTCTTCCTGAAAGCTGTCAGTAAAATTTGCCAACAAGGAAATTTCCAATATGAGAATTTTTTCAATTACGTTACAAGTATCCTTTTTTTGCGTTTAAGCATAACACATTCTGATTTTCTTTAGATTGAATACATGTTCAAAAATGAATGAACCATTCTGGATAGAAATAATGATTTTTACTATTTTGGGGGGAAGAGAAGGAATGGGGATTAAAACTGGGGCTGTGGCAGCTGATCTTGTGAAAGTCATAAAAGACATGATTCAAGGAATTGGGAATCTCACAACCCTCTTCCATCTTCCACTGCTAGCTGGCTTCTAAGGCCAAGATGCCTACATTAATAGCCTACAGGTTGCTGATAGGTCCAGCTTGGCCGATTTAGCCATGGAATATAGTATTAATAGTTCGTCTTCTTCCATCTTATCAAAAGAATGCCTCCCGTGGCCTCTCGGGACAGTGGCTGTGCCCTGCGATCTCTTGTTAGGGCACCCTGCCACAGCTGTCTTACCTCCCAATGAGTACCCACCAGAGATGCTGCAGTCCAAGAGCTGCTTCTAACATTAGGTAATGCTCTATTTCACACTGTTTATTAGGGAAAGACCTTTGAATTAAAGGTTATTTATCAGTTTGGGTGTTTTTACTTCATTGCTTATCTTATTATTTTTGAATTGCAAGGAATATAAATGATATTCTTGTTCAGGTGCTCACAGCAGTGTTTTGTTTTGTTTTGTTTTGTTTTGTTTTGTTTTGTTTTGTTTGAGACGGAGTCTCCCTCTGTCATCAGGCTGGAGTGTAGTGGCATGATCTCGGCTCACTGCAACCTCCACCTCCCAAGTTCAAGTGATTCTCCTGCCTCAGCCTCCTGGGTAGCTGGGACTACAGGCCGACACCACCACGCCCAGCTAATTTTTGTATTTTTAGTAGAGAGAGGATTTCATCATGTTGGCCAGGATGGTCTCCATCTCTTGACGTTGTGAACTACCCGCCTCGGCCTCCCAAAGTGCTAGGATTACAGGTGTGTACCACTGCGCCTGGCCAGTTTTTATTTTTATTTTTTTGGGTCAGGATCTTGCTGTGTCACCCAGGCTTAAGTATAGTGGTGTGATCATAGCACACTACAGCCTCAGACTCCTGGGCTCAAGAGATCTCCTGTCTTAGCCTTCTGAGTAGCTAGGACTACAGGCATGCACTACCATGCCAGACCAAAATAATAGTTTTTAACCTTTTTTAGGACAGATATCTTTTGAGAATCTGATGAAAGTTACATATTTTTTCACCAGAAAAATGCATATATGAATGTCGTCGACATTTTGCATAAAATTTGGGTGACTTGCAGAAGCTTCCTCCCCTGATGCATCTAAAAATCCTTGCACCCCAGCTATGAAGAAGTCATCATTTTATGAATTCATGTTTTATAACACCAAATGATCCTCCCTACTCTTGCCATGTTTCTTCTTATTAAGAAAACAAAAAGATTTTGCTCTTGTGACCATGTAGTATTTAATTATCATCCATATGGGAAACCTGTCCTCATGCCCTTTAGCCTGGCATGTCTCATGCCAAAAGTTATCTGTACAAGGGAGTTTGGTGGGTATAAGAATCGTGTTTTGGAGGCTGGGTGCCGTGGCTCACAGCTATAATCCCGGCACTTTGGGAAGCTGAGGTGGGCAGATCACCTGAGGTTGGGAGTTCAAGACCAGCTTTACCAACATGGAGAAACCCCGTCTCTACTAAAAATATAAAACTAGGCCGGCATGGTGGCAGGTGCCTGTAATCCCAGCTACTCAGGAGGCTGAGGCAGGAAAATCACTTGAACCTGAGAGGCAGAGGTTGCAGTCAGCCAAGATTGCACCCAGCCTAGATTGGGCCATTGCACTCCAGCCTGGGCAACAAGAGCAAAACTCTGTCTTGAAAAAAGAAAAAAAAAATCAAGTTTTGAAATCAGACAGATCTAGGGTCAAATATGGAGTCTGCAGATAGTGGGATGGTGATGGGCAAGTTATTCAGTTGCCGAGACCCCATTTCCTCATCAGAGAGAACTGGCACCTTTTTTTTACATGTGGTTAACCTGAATCTGGCCTGCAGATATTGATATGCTGGAGGAATTTGCCTACTTGAGAACTCAGGAAGGTGGGAAAATTCATCTGGAATTACTACCCAATCAAGGAATGCTGATCAAGTAAGTATGCTCTCTTTTGCTCTTCCATGCTGAGTGCTCACCTTTTGTGTCTTTGTATGAAGTATTTGTAAATGTCTATACCTATCAAAAATTCAATACAAAGGACTTTGAACCTGGTCTCCGTTTTGACAGTCAGTTTGATCTGGGTACCTTTTGAAAGACTCGCATTTCCTTAACTACATTTCTCAAACACTTTGCTTAAATTGGGGTGTTTTTATCACATTTGCAACTTTTTCACAGACAAAAGTCTCATTCATGATATCTTTTCCTTTAAAAACTTTACAGGGTGATTCTCTAAGTTTCGGATTAGGCACAAAGTGCCTTTAATTAAGAACAGCTGAGTGGCTGGGTAAGGTAGCTCACACCTATAATCCCAGCACTTTGGGAGGCGGAGGCGGGTGGATCACCTGAGGACAGGACTTAGAGACCAGCCTGGCCAACACGGTGAAACCCCATCTCTACTAAAAATACAAAAAAAAAAATTATCTGGGCATGGCGGCAGGTGCTTGTAATTCCAGCTACTCAGGAGGCTGAGGCAGGAGAACTGCTTAAACCCAGGAGGCAGAGGCTGCAGGGAGGCGAGATCGCACCATTGCACTCTGGCCTGGGCAATAAGAGCAAAACTCCGCCTCAAAAAAAAACAAAAACAGCTGTACTTAATTAAAATTGTACTGGGTTAGAAAAATTCTTTAGAAAAAACTACAGACTTATTTATAAACTATCTATGAAGCCCTCCTATGCAATCCTCATTACTTACATAATACGAAGTATTAATAAAATAGCCAGGTGTAGTGCCTCTGAGAACTCACCTGTCAAGAAATGATGGTGCCGGTGGTTGGTCTCCATCATCCTCCCCTCACCTACAGGATGTTACTAAAATTCTGGGTTGGCCCAGATGAAAATGCCAAATTAGTGACCATTTATGATTTTTAAATAGCTCATAAATCTTGCTTCTCTCCTTCAATCCTCATTGTAGTTTGGGTAATATATCCTCTCTGCTGTAAATGCCACGTGAAGTTTTATTTTCATACTTCCTCCTTTGCTTCCTGCACATTCAGTGTGTCTGTAAGTCAGTGTTAAGAGTTTCTGCAAGAGACTGAACCCTGAGCAAGAAGAAAGTACCGCTAAAACTACAAACATTTTTCTTTTTCCCTCAATTGTGGAAGAAACTAGTTTTCAGTTATTGAAAGCAAAAATCCACATCTTGTTCTATCTTGATAGTCTTAGAAAAATGTCTAGAGAAAGAAGAAATGTTCATTTTAGATTTCTGTAACTTTAGTGATTTGCTGCATAACAAACATTTGTTTTTATGTCTAGCAAGAATAGGGTCTCGTGGAATCCATTCTCAAGAATGGAAAGATTAAGTTTTATTTTTTTTCCCTTCATCTTATTAAGTGTTATTAAATTGTAAACTTTTAAAATAAAAGAACAATGCTCTCTTTAAAAATACACAAGCCCTTTCTGCATTGGGTTGCTTAAGCAGGATGGACAAGGAATGCATCTTCCCATCTCCATTTACTTTTCTAAGATCGTGAATCAAAACTATGGGAAGAATAACCGTGTTGTTCCAAATATTCTTAACAGTGTTTGGGGATAAAGATTACCTTTGGATACGGGAGCCCAGGTAACCCCTTTTGTATTGTGATTTGTTTTCTAGACTTTGAAACTGGATAGACAAATACACCCTGAATAAAGCTTTTAAGTTAATTTTCATCAGGAGTCACCATACGAATTAATATAGAGACAGCCATAGTGGTACCCAAGTCTATGTAGATAGGATTAAACCTACAGATGACTATCACTTTACCTAGATAATGCTTAACTGTTTGTGCAAGTGTGAGAGATGGATTGTCAAACAATCAACAGTTGAACCTCAGTCTTCATTGTACTGAACCATTCTTCTTTTACCAGTTTTTACTGAGCTGAACAGTGACATAAGTCCATGCAGACAATCCCTAGGATGAGGAATGAGAGCAGGGGAGTGCTGGGTACCAGCTAGTATCACAGGGAAGGGTGTTTGGAACTGTTTGCGTAAAGGACACCCAGCATGCACTTGTAACTTTTAAGGGATAACTCTAGGCTTCCCATATTGATCGGTGTAACCCTTACTTTCTTGTAACTTTCCATAGAAGACAAGCCTCTTAGAAAAGCTGCAGTTTCATCAGTTTGGAAGCCAGAATAGGGATTATTCCCTAGTGATCTGACCTTGTAGGGATTTGTCCAGTCTTCACTGTGTGAATCTCAAGGATAATTACTTATGCCTAAATTAACGTGGTAGAAGCGCACTGCTTAAGACAGAGAGCTCTTCCTCACTGAGGAATGGCTGGAATCTTCATTAAACAATGTCAATTCCTTTTCCCTTTGGGTTCCAAACAAATTCTCTGAAGCCATTCCAGACCTTTTGGGTGGTCCTTCCAGATGAGTAGCAGAGATGTTGTGAGCAGTGTACACTCCTCCCCGGGGTAAGGCTGAGTCCGCCTTAGCTGTGGCATCTGGGATGCAAGCAGGTACAGTACCAACATGAGGGCACCCGGTGCTTGACTCGACGGAAGGAGAAGCTCTTTATCTGTTATACAGACCTTTTGCTCTTAAGTATTTTAAAATAGAAAAATGTTTCTATGCTGATACATGCAGTATCTTAGTTGTATTAGAGTGGATTAAAATGGAAAACAATGTCCTACTTATACTCTGAATAGGGTCAATGATAATGTTCTATGAGGTGATCGCCAGCTAATACACTAAATCTTTGTTGTTACAGAATTCTGCACAGCCATGGGTCCCGGACTCTTATTATCCCCTCATCTGTTCTCAATACGTCTTTGAAATTCAAACTCAGCTTTTTTTTTTTTTTTAAATCAAAAACTTTGCCAGACCCTTTAATCCTCTTGGAAAGGGCTCTCCAGTGGGGCTGCAGTCCTGTTCAAGGTGGTTACCAGACATCACCAGGCTGAATGCTGGGACTGGTGTACCATGAGAAAAGTGGAAAGTAAAGAGGCTGACTTTGAAAATGTGTCTTCTCAAAGGCTGCCCCTGCCCCCTATTGCCATTCAACTGCATTCCATCGTCCTCTTCCTCCCTGACCGCTTTTTATACAGCATCACAAGGGGGCTGAGCTCTGGGACCAGGAACTGAGACGCCTCTGGACATGCACCAGCAGCAGCAGGTGCAATGAGGGCTGGCTAGCTTCTCCCCAGTCTCCTTAAACACGCAGCCATGGCCAGGGGCTTGTTGAGGTTAACGAGTTTCTGTTTAGTCTGCTTCCAGTCTTGTGTATTTTCTCTGGAGTGTTGTTTTTGCAGTGCAGGGTGAGTCGGTGTGGGTGTTTGAATGCTGCTGTTTGCTGTTTTTTTAAGGCCTTCTAGCCCTCCCATGGGGTTGCTGCAGCAGGAATTCTTACCTGTGCTTCAGCCCAGCATACAGACTGCTGACAGGTACCAAGTGGAATAAACGCCCGCTCATAGTGTGCTGTTTGTCAACATGTTCACTGCCCATGGTTCTCAGCTCTTTGTTCCTCAGTGCTCTTTTTCATGCTTTATTTATTTTTTAATTTGTTCTGCATTTTGGCAAACCATCTGGTTGTAATATTGTAACATTTCTTATTTTTTTCCATAAGTTGCCAGTGTGTTTGTGTTCGATTTAAAAATCATTATGGATCTGGAAAAAAAAATGAAAGCTATATAAAACTGTATTCAATTCAGTGCACATTAGCTCAGGTGCACTATGATTCTCTTTTGACAAAACGTTAAGGCTTTCAGTCATATATATTTAAAGATGCTGATGTTTATTTTAAGTACATTTTTATTTGTGGATATTCACATGAGTGACCAGTCATTATGGTCCTATTAGCAATTAGTTGCCTGGTTTCTAAAGAGGCACTAGTATGGTTTTTTCCTGCTACTGATGTTTTCTCAGACCTTACCTTTTTGAATTGAAAATATGTGGTAGACTAAAATGTCACATTTATTAGCTGGTTTATCCTTTTCTTAAACCACAAAAGCTTACTAATTCTCTTCTTCATCCAAACTTACTGGAGTAATAGAGGCTCTAATAGAAATATAATTGAGTTGTGCCACTCTTTATATATGGAGATAATACAATTGGACCCTGATCTGCAGGATGTAGCATTTAGTTAGTTATTTATTTTAAATATAATATTTAGTTATATTTTTAGTGGTTTTAAAAGCAGAGTTTATTAGCCAGGCATGGTGGCACGTGCCTGTAATCCCAGCTACTCGGGAGGCTAAGGCATGAGAGTTGCTTGAACCTGGGAGGCAGAGGTTGTAGTGAGCTGAGATCATGCTACTGCAGTTCAGCCTGCGTGACAGAGCAAGATGCCATTTCAAAAGAAAAAAAGGAGGGTTTGTCTTTAGTTAACTGCAAATGCCAGTAACCTCCACTTGGTCAGAGGGTCGGCCCCAGTTTGAAGTTGCAGCCTGGGACCCAGAAGAGCAGTATCTCAGGGCAACATAAGTGGTTTGCATCTTTCCCAGTGAGACCTCACTGACGCTGTGTCCTAACTATGGAGCTACCCACCCAGACTTGATGAGAGAGATTCACAAAGAACTGCACATTTACTCCACGCCACATTTACTCCATGCTGTTTCCCTGGTAGCTCTTTAAAACATCCATGAGCATTAGAAGATTCTGTAATAGTTTTACTTATGTAACAAAGCTGGATTTTTCTTCATTCTGTTATTTTACAACCTGGTGACTTCTGTTGTCCTTACTTTATATGATAATATAAGTTTTTAAAAACATTTTAGAGTAATTTCAACATTTATCTTGCCCAATGACATAAAAATCTTCAGTTTCAATCCTTATAACTTTGTGCGAGGGAAATTAGACAGCAGGGTGGGAAACAGAGGTGACTTTTATTTGTCCAAGTCCACCAAATTGCTGAACTAGTGGGGAAAACTCCCTTCCTCTTAACTGAACTGACTGAGTTTTGCTCAATTTTTCTTTTCCTTTCTTCATTTTGTTTCTTCTGTTTCCTGGGATTTCATGTGTGATTTCTTTTTCTAAAGCACAACCTTTGGGGCGTAGAGACCTTTTTGGCCTGTGTCCGTACCACTCCTTCCACACACATGCAGGTCTCCCTTGAGTGCCAGACAGCCTATGACCATGTAGTCCACTGCTTCTGGTCCTCAGAGATTCTGCCTCTCTCCTGACCTGTGCCATGTTCTGTGTCAGGACCCCAGCTCCCCCTGCATTTTGTCCAACACATGAGAGTCTAGATGGGCACAGCAGTTAGAGGAGCTGCCCTATTCTGGTGTCCTGGGGAAACAGATGTGCCTGTGACCCTGGCTGTGCAGGAGCCCTGAACCTTTCTGGGAGCACCAGCTGCTGGGGCCGTGGCAGGGGCTCACTTGCGTGATGGGCTCATTCGGGTCTCCTTCTTCCTTGCTGCTACTTGTGGAGGGTCTCCTGGCCTGGCTGGACACAAGCCCTTTGTAGCCAGTGTGGACTGGACCCATTTGGCCCTAAGTTACTGAATTGTGTACCAGTCAGCAGTAGGGATGCATAACAGAGCTTCAAGGATTCAAAGGCAAAGCAGGTAGCATTTTATGGGACAATTAAATGTTTGGAATAACCTTTTATAGAATGGGAAAGATGTCTGTCTAGTTTTAAGTCTTTCTGAAAAGGAATGGGCTGGAATGTTTGGTTGATGGCAGCTATTCTTTTGTTCTTTTAAAAATATCTTAACTTAGATATGGGGCAGGCTTTATTCCTACCCAAGTAGCAGTGGTCAGTGATGCTGGTGCTAATCCCTGGTCTTTGTCTGTTTCCCTGTCGCTGACCTCAGGCACCACACGGTAACTCGAGGCATCACTAAAGGTGTGAAGGAGGACTTCCGCCTGGCCATGGAGCGCCAGGTCTCCCGCTGCGGAGAGAATCTGATGGTGGTTCTGCACAGGTTCTGCATTAATGAGAAGATCTTGCTCCTTCAGACTCTGACCTGAGTGGAGACCCTTCTGCCAGAGACAGATCGGGGCTGTGTAATTTTAGGAGAAGACACAGCAGTAACTGACATGGCACACAGCTGTGGTCATTGTTGCTCTTACAAAGAAGAAAACCATCTGAGTTCAAACTGCTTGGTTGCTTAAAAGTAGTTCTCAAGAGTCTGAGAAGTTATTTCTATTTTTAAGAATCATTTTTTATAATTTTTGTAAAACAAAAGACTCTGTTTTGTAAATAAAAATCATCCTAAAATTTGAAGATTTAAAATATTTCTTTGAATTCTTACAAGTTTTTGAACAGAGGTGCATTTTTCTTCTTTTCTAAGCATATAGCAAAGGGAAAAATCCCGCCTAATTGAATTGAGTAATGAATTTTACTAATATGGATACTTAAAAGACATATGTCATCCATGACCTTAAGATTTTATTTTCCATAGTTATGCTGTGGTCACTATTACATAGCAACATAATATTAGATGTTTTCACCCAGGAAGTCTATTTTTTAGAAATAAGGTCTTACTCTACACTCAGGTTAGAATGTAGTGGCACAATCAGAACTCATGCAGCCTCAAACTCCTGACCTCAAGCAATCATCCTGCCTCAGCCTCCCAAGGAGCTGGGACTACAAGTACACACAACCATGCCCAGCTTTTTTTTTTTTTTTTTTTTTAAATTTTATATAGAGACGGGGTCTCACTATGTTGCCCAGGCTGGTCTCAAACATCTGGCCTCCAGCAATCCTCCCACCTCAGCCTCCTAAAGTGTTGAAATTACAGGCATGAGCCACCATACCTGACCTTATTCAGGAAGTTTTAACACCAAAAACATTCATGTAAAAATGAACTTAAGGCTGTCCTCTCTCCACTGACAGTGGAAGAAGGGGTGCTTAGGGCTGCTGAGAAGCCCAGGACAGGAAGCGGAGGCGAGAGGCAGGGTGTGGCAGAGCGGCCTCCTCACTGCTGTCTGGCTCCAGGAAGGCCCTGCTGCTGTGCCAGGGTGGCCCGCTGGTTTCTACCTGGGGGCTTTGGAGCCAGGTGGCCTTGCGTGGGTTTGCATCCTGGCTTTGCCCTGCCCTTTACTTGCTATGTGACCGTGGACAAGCTAACTTTTGTGTGCGTCAAGCTCTTTGTCTGAAAACGGAGCCGAATGGTCCTTCCCTCGCTGGTTCTTGGAAGGATGAAATGTTGCTCCATGTGAAATGCTTGGGAGAGAGCCTTGAGTGTAGTTAGTGCTGGCCAATATTAACTATTAGGTTAATTGTTTTTTAATTAGGCTAATTTTATCTTTCTTTTGCTCTTCATGAAATAATACAGCAGACAAACATGAACAAAATTTGTTTCAAGGGAGTATTTAAGAATGAAAGAGCAAAGAAGTTTTACAATTACTTTCCATAATGTCTTAGAAATCTTTTCTTAATAAAGATATTTTTAAAGCTATATTAAAATCAACAAGATGGTTTGATAAGGGACATCTGATCTCAAAAAATATCAACTAGTGTGTTTTGCAGTGTTTATCAGTGTAGTTTGAGTTTATTACAAATATATACACTATCCTTTTTTTAATCATGGGATTTGCTGTTGCCTAAAAGTCCCCAAATTAAAAACTCTCATCTTTTGGTTTTATAACACTGTATTAGGGTTCTCCAGAGGGACAGACCTAATAGGATAGATGTATATATGAAAAGGAGTTTATTAAGGAGAATTAGCTCACATGATCACAAGGCCAAGCTCCACAGCAGGTTGTCTGTAAGCTGAGGAACAACGAAGCCTGTAGTGGCTCAGTTCAAGCCAACAGTGCAGCCTTCAGTCTGTGGCCAAAGTCCCGAGAGCTCCTGGCCAACCACTAGTATAAGAACAAGAGTCCAAAGGCCAAGGAACCTGAAGTCTGATGTCCAAGGGCAGGAAGCATCCAGCACAGAAGAAAGATGAAAGCCAGAAGACTCAGCAAGCCAGCTTATCTCACCTCCTGCCTACTTTGTTCTAGCCTCACTGGCATCCTCAGCTTGAGGGTGGGTCTTCCTCTCCCGATCCACTGACTCAAATTAATCTCCTCTAGCAACAGCATCACAGACACATCCAGAAACAATATGAGCTATCTAGGCATCCCTCAATGCAATCAAGTTGACACCTAACGTTAACCATCATGAACACCTTCCTCAGCTCAGTGCATACCACAACAAGACTTTCTAATACCCGGAAGGCATGCCAAGATGGCCAAGAGGAGGCAACACCGGAATGCAGCTCCCAGTGAATGAGATGCAGGGAGCTAGAAGTCTTCACGATTCCAAGAGAGGTGTCGGGTTCGTTTTGGTGGAACTGGTAGGACTCTGAAAATAGCCCAGGGAAGGAGCCTAAGCAGGGCAAGAGCCGCCCAGGGAGGGCAAACCGAGCCAGGGCGGGGCATGTCCCCACCTGGAACGCGCAGCCAGCTAGGAGGGTCAGGGACTTCCCCTCGGTACTCCAATTTGGATCCTGTGCTTACCTCAGTCTTCCTGCAACCCACAGTCCACAAGAGCCCTGCCAGACTGAGGGGCATCATGGAGTGCAGATGCAAATCTGAGCAAAGGCTCCCGCCTGGTGGCGCAAGTTGTCAGCATGGACCTGGGTGGAAGTTTGGACCAATGCCAGTGGGACAGAACAACCCGTCCTACAGAAGGAGGCAGAGTTGAAAGCAGGGAAACAGGCCAAAAGACCTGGCAGGTCCCACTCCCACAAAACTCAAACTGAAGCCTGCACTAGAGAGCTTGCAGCAAATACACCAGTCTGACCGCAACTGGCAAGATGGAGCTTGGGGAAGGAGAGACGGCATTGGGAAGGCAGGGCCAATCTCACCGCCAAACTCCAGGGAAGGACCACCCACCCAGTAACCTGACTGAATCTGAGGAAGCCCAGCAGCGCCTTTACAGGCCGACAAAGATATAGCTCCAATCGCAACAGACAGGACGATTCCTGAAATCAGAGATTCCTCCTGAAATCACCAATTTAAAAGTTCAAAGGGAGATAAATCCACGAAGATGGGCAGAAACCAGTGCAAAAAGAATGAAACCATCAAAGACCAGAACCCCTTCTTCCCCTTCCAGGGATCACAACTCCTCACTATCAAGGAAACAAAACAAGACAAAAAATGAGTTTGACGAATTGACAGAAGCAGGCTTCAGAAGATGGGTAATAACAAACTTCTCTGAGTTAAAAGACAATGTTTTCACCCAATGCAAAAAAACTAAGAACCTTGAAAGAAGGTTAGATGACATGCTAACTAGAATAACCAGCTGAGAAAAGAACATAAACGACTTAATGGAGCTGAAAAACACAGCGCAAGAACTTCACGAGGCATACATAAGTTTCAGCAGCCAAATCGATCAAGCAGAAGATCAAATCAATAAAATAAAATGAGAAGGCAAGATTAGAGAAAGAAGAGTGAAAAGAAACAAAGCCTCCAAGAAATATGAGACTATGTGAAAAGACCTAATCTACACTTGATCGATGTACCTGAGTATGACAGGGAGAATCAATCCAAGTTGGAAAACGCTCTTCAGAATATATCCAAGAGAACTTTTCCAACCTAACAAGGCAGGCCAACATTCAAATCCAGGAAATACAGAGAACACCACAAAGATATTCCCCAAGAAGAGCAACCCCAAGGCACATAATCATCAGATTTACCAGTGTTGAAATGAAGGAAAAAATCCTAAGGGCAGCCAGAGAGAAACGTCAAGTCACCCACAAAGGAAAGACCATCCGACTCACGGCAGATCTCTCAGCAGAAATCCTAGAAGCTAGAAGGGAGTGGGGGCCAATATTAAACATCCTTAAGGAAAAGAACTTTCAACCCAGAATTTCATATCTGGCCAAACTAAGCTTCATAAGTGAAAGAGAAATAAAATCCTTTACTGACAAGCAATTGCTTGCTGAGAGATTTCATCACTACAAGACCTGCCTTACAAGAGCTCCTGAAGGAAGTACTAAACATGGAAAGGAACAACCAATTGGTATTCCTGCAAAAACATAGCAAATGGTAAAGAACAACAAAGCAATAAAGAAACCGCTTCAACTAATGGGCAAAAAAACCAGCCAGTAACAAAATGACGGATCAAATTCAAACATAACAATATTAACATTGAATGTAAATGGCCTAAATGCCCCAATCAAAAGACACAGACTGGCAAACTGGATTAAAAAGTCAAGACCCAATGATGTGCTATATTCAGGAGACCCATCTCACATGCAAAGACACCCACAGACTCAAAACAAAGGGATGGAAGAAAACTTACCATGCAAATGGAGAGCAAAAAAAAAGCAGGTGTAGCAATCCTAGTCTCTAATAAAATGGACTTTAAACCAGCAGAGATAAAAAGAGACAAAGAAGAGCATTACATAATGGTAAAAGGATCAATGCAACAAGAAGAGCTAACTATCCTAAATATATACACACCCAACACAGGAGCACCCAGATACATAAAGCAAGTTCTTAATGACCTACAAAGAGACTTAGACTCCCGCACAATAATAGTGGGAGACTTTATCACTCCACTGACAATGTTGAACAGATCAACAAGACAGAAAATCAACAAGGTTATCCAGGATTTGAACACAGATCTGGACCAAGGGGACCTAACAGACATTTACAGAACACTCTGCCCCAAATCCACAGAATATACATTCTTCTCAGCACCACGTTGCACATACTCTAAAACTGACCACATAATTGGAAGTAAATCACTGCTCAGCAAATGCAAAAGAATGGAAATCCTAACAAACGGTCTCTCTGACCACATTGCAATCAAATTGGAGCTCCACTGCTCTAAAGGGAGCAGTGGAGCTCCCAGCCCAGCACTTCAACTCTGATAATGGACAGACTGCCTCCTCAAGCAGCAGCAACCTGTCAGGGATTTATAAAAAAATTAGAACTCAGGATTTAAAAACTCACTCAAAACCACATAACTGCATGGAAACTGAATAAACTGCTCCTGAGTGACTACTGGATAGGTAGGTGTATGGCGTTACTTCCAAGGCCTCTGTTCTGTTCCATTGGTCTGTATCTCTGTTTTGGTACCAGTACCATGCTGTTTTGATTAGTGTTGCCTTGTAGTACAGTTTAAAGTCAGGTAGTGTGATGCCTCCAGCTTTGTTCTTTTTGCTTAGGATTGTCTTGGCTATGTGGGCCCTCTTTTGGTTCCATATGAAGTTTAAAGTGGTTTTCTCCAGTTCTGTGAAGAAGGGCAATGGTAGTTTGATGGGGATAGCACTGAATCTATAAATTACTTTGGGCATCATGGCCATTTTCACAATATTGATTCTTCCTAACCATGAGCATGGAATGTTTTTCCATCTGTTTGTGTCCTCTCTTATTTCCTTTATGAGTGGTTTGTAGTTCTTGAAGAGATCTTTTACATCCTTGATTAGTTGTATTCCTAGGTATTTTATTCTCTTTGTGGCAATTGTAAATGGGAGTTCACTTATGATTTGGCTCTCTGTTTGTCTGTTGTTGGTGTAAAGAAATGCTTGTGATTTCTGCACACTGATTTTGTAACCTGAGACTTTGCCAAATTTGCTTATCAGCTTAAGGAGGTTTTGGGAGTGGTGAGAGAGGGCATCCTTGTCTAGTGCCAGTTTTTAAAGGGAATGCTTCTAGTTTTTGCCCATTCAGTATGATATTGGCTGTGGGTTTGTCATAAATAGCTGTTATTATTTTGAGATATGTTCCATCGATACTTAGTTTATTGAGAGTTTTTAGCATAAAGGGCTGCTGAATTTTGTTAAAGGCCTTCTCTGCATCTATTGAGATGACCATGTGGTTTTTGTCTTTGGTTCTGTTTACGTGATGGATTATGTTTATAGACTTGCATATGTTGAACCAGCCTTGCATCCCCAGGATGAAGCCTACTCGATCGTGGAGGATAAGCTTTTTGAGGTTTTGGTATCAGGATGATGTTGGTTTCATAGAAAGAGTTAGGGAGGGTTCCCTCTTTTTGTATTGTTTGGCATAGTTTCAGAAGGAATGGTACCAGCTGCTCTTTGTATGTCTGGTAGAATTTGGCTGTGAACCCATCTGGACCTGGACTTTTTTTGGTTGGGAGGCTATTAATTGCTGCCTCGACTTCAGACCTTGTTATTATTGGTCTATTCAGCATTTCAGCTTCTTTCTGGCTTAGTCCT
>CAUYQU010020390.1:0-19774 GCA_963574635.1 Cheracebus regulus | reverse complement strand
TTCTAAAATCTCTTCCTCTTTCTCTTTCATTTTTTCTTTCTTTTGCTGTTTCTTTCTTTCTCCTTTTCTCTCTTTTTCTAAAATCTCTTCCTCTTCCTTTCTCTCTTTCATTCTTTTTATTCTAAAAAAAATTAAAAAAAATAAAAAAAATAAAAAAAAAATTAAAAAAAAAAAAAAAAAAGAAAAAGAAATTGCCCTTCCATTGTTGTACTAGTCACCATTTCTTTTCTATACCTTACATCTTTCAGTAACAGAAGACACAACAGTCTTCCTTAGTAGACCTACATGTCACAGTAGGCAAAAACCATGTGTGGACAATGCTCCCCAGTGCTTAGCATATAGAAGACACAAAATAATTGCAAACCTGGGTAGATGAAGTTTCTTTTTTTCTCTCTCTCTCTTTTGAGACAGAGTCTTGCTCTGTCACCCAGGCTGGAGTGCAGTGGCACGATCTCAGCTCACTGCCACTTCCACCTCTCAGGTTTGAGTAATTCTCCTGCCTCAGCCTCCTGAGTAGCTGGGAATACAGGTGTGTGCCACCACGCCCAGCTAATTTTTGTATTTTTAGTAGAGACTAAAAATAGTATTTTTATTTTCATCATGGTAGTCAGGCTGGTCTCACACTCCTAACCTCGGGTGATCTGCCTGCCTCGGGCTCCCAAAAGGCTGGGATTACAGGCATGAGCCACCATGCCCAGCTGGTAGATGAAGTTTCAAATGGGTAAGGTGGCTGGAGTGTACCCAGGTGATTTAAACGAATTAAAGGCTCTAGACCTACATATTACATCCTATGACACTTAGCCCTTAACTGTATGATTTAAAGTTATTCTTCATAACCTGAGAAATCATAGGAAAAAGGCAATAGGTGATAAATGCTTCCCTGATTCTCAGAATTAAAAAGATCCCCAAAACAAGAGACTCTGAAACCTGGTATCAATCAACAAGCAAAGCTCTTCCAGACAATGGCACAAGAAATGGTGTAAAGGCTGAAAAATGTGGCATGAATAAGAGACCCTGCCTAGAACAGTAGAAGAGCTAGATAAATCAGAAGCTGAAGTTTAAAAGGTATATACTTTAAAATGTGGTTAGAGGTGAAGGGATATGAATTGAGTCCAGCTACACCAGTCTTCTTGTTGCTTTCCTGATATGTCACATATGCATTTCCTTTTAGGATATTTGCATAGACTATTCCTCTGCCCAGAACACTCCTTTGCCTGAATATCCATATAATTAAACTCATCTCCTTTAAATATCTGCTCAAATGTCATGTTTTCACCGACATCCTACTTAAAATTTGAACCCTATCTCCTTACCCTCTCTACTTTTTCTTTTTTCTATAGCACTTCTCACCTTCTAACGTACTTAATAATTTACTTGTTTACTATGTTTAATTATCCATTTCACCCACTGGAATGTAAGTCCCAAGAAAATAAAAATCTTTCTCCATTTTGTTCACTGATGTAGCCCAAGTATTTAGAACATAAGTGAACAATAAATATTTATTTAATCCACAGAATGTATCTTAAAGATTGTGAAGGAAAAATGAATAGGGCTGGGTAATATCAATATAATATCAAGGAAAAATCTCTAAACTTGAGATTTTCTTAAAATCCGGAATGAGCTGGGCACAGTGGCTCATAGCTGTAATCTCAGCACTTTGGGAGGCCAGGACGGACAGACAACTTGAGGTCAGGAGTTCGAGACCAGCATGGTCCAACATAGTGAAAACTGTCTCTACTAAAAATACAAAAATTAGCAGGGCTTCGTGGCACGCGCCTGTAATCCCAGCTACTTGGGAGGCTGAGGCAGGAGAATTGTTTGAACTTCGGAGGTGGCAGTTGCAGTGACATGTGATCACACCACTGTACTCCAGCCTGGGTGACAGAGCAAGACTCTGTCTCAAAAATAAAAATAAAAAAAATCTGATTCAAATTTAACCTTCACCACTCAGTAGCTAGAAAACTGACGAATATTTTTCTGGCAAGTATCTATGAACTTCAGTTCCTAACCTGCGAAATGGGCAGTTGTGAGGATCAGATGACACAACATATATGAGAACAGCAGAATGGCTGCAGAATTAATTATTAATTTGAATAAATTCAAAAGAAAGTTCAATCTTAAAAGAATGAAAAGAAGTTCAAGATAAGGATTGAAGGATGTGACTATGGGACTAGTGTTAACACCATGAGGCATGAGAAAGCCCAGATAAATAAGTTCTAGAGAATGAGAAAGGAGTTAATGAGTTAACTTTCCACCTATACCTGTACTGGCCAGCATGGTATATCACTAGCCACATGTGCCTATTTAAATTAAAATTAAACAAAATTAAAAATTCAGCTCCTCAGTCATTCATGGTTAGTGGCTATGATACTGGATAATGCAGATTACAGAACATTTCTATCACAGAAAGCTCTACTGGATAGTGCTAACTTACAAAATTTGAGTTGACAGCAAAATATCCACTCCATAGTATATGTGACTAAAGTGATAAGAGAATTCAAGTAGGTGTCATTTTAATATCACTAAGGCTGGATTCCTATATACTTAGTTCAAGCACCTTTAGAAAAAATTTAAAACCCAACCAGTAATCAGTCTGAGTGGGAACTGCAAACTTCTGTGACTATCACAATTTAAATAGTTCACATTACTTAATTCTAAGGTCCTGGGTTACCTGAGCATTCCCCTGCTTATAGGATGAGGTCTCTGACACAGCAACTATAAGTAGAATTTGAAGAGTTCCACTGAGGTCAACAACATGAATCTGGTCAGCATCCTGGCCAAATCTCTGATTAGTAACTTCAAACATGCTAGCAAGACCAGATGTTATATGCAATCATATAACAGTTTTCTTAGTGAATGACAAGATGATATCTACCCCTCCGAATCTCACCCAGAAGGCAAAACTCTCTCATCAAAAGTAACTGCAGTTACTACAATGGTAGCAGCTTTCTTTAATGAGTAGGCATATTTCAGAAACTGAAAGATCCAGAATTAAATATACAAATGCTTAAGAGAATCAAAGACAGATGTTAATATTTTTAAGAAAAGATACAAAAATTAATATTTTACATATTTACAAAATTTAAGAGAATCTAGTCTATAAGAATGACTGACTTGTAACTCAAATTTAAAACATGTAACTGAGTAATAGATTTGAACTTGTGATTTTAAGCTGAAATCTTATAAGCTCACAAATAATATGTGAACACTGCAAGGTCATTTTGTTTAAAAATCCAGTTTATTTATAAAAATGATTTAGTACCTGGGAGCATTTTATTACCTCAGACGATTGATGTACTTAAGAAAAGTAAATTCATTAACTACTAAACATTATTGTAATTACTTTAACCTCTTCCTATGCAGTAATAGCTACTAAAACACTAGTTTGATATGTATTTTATATTAAAATAAATAATTATTCAAACCAAAAGTAACTAGCATTTAAATGTTGATCTTTAACAGAATGGATAAACTGTAGTATACATATACCAAATGGAATACTATTCATCAATGAGGATAAATAAAATATGACTAGGTACAACAACGTGAATGAATATCACAAACATAATACTGAGGGAAAGAAGCCAAATACAAAAAAGCACACACTGTATGATTCCATTTATATAAAATTCAAACAGGCAAATCTATATGTTACAGGGTAGTGGTTATCCTGGTGGAGGGAGCCACTGGGATGATCACAAAGTGGGCTTCTTAGAGTACTGGTAATGCTGTTTCTTAATCCAAATATAGATAAAATAGATGTGCTCATTCTGCAAAAATTAATTATACTGTAAGCTCTCTCTCTGCTGTTTTGGTGGCATGTGTTAGGCTCTACACCTGCAGAGGAGGTCTTCCATGGTACACTGGCTGTGATGGAGTCTAATTCAGGGTAACTACTAGGTAGTACAGATCTAAGCCATGATCTCCAACCAGCATTATCAGTAACAAAGCTAATATTTTTACCTCTCTGTCTGTATCCTGCGTCTTATCTCTCAGTTGATTCTGAGCTCACATGTTAGAACAGGGATATGACAAAATACTACCACCAAGACCCAATAAATAAAGAGAGCACTAATAGGCAGAGGGCTATTACTACTTTATGCCACCAGGGTAGACTCTAGTCATGATTCTTTGATTTGGTTTAGGGTTGAAATTAACATACTAATCTGATTAACAGCAGAAGTTATCTTCTCAATAATAAGAAAATAAAATCAAAAGGAGTACTATTTGCTTAGCATTTGCTTTTAAAGTTTTCCATAAAGTATCTCATCTGACTACAACAGTAATCCATTTCTCTGCGGCCTAAAAATGGATCACTTAATTTATTCTCAAGTATTTTATTAAGTGACCACAGGGTAGATGGCTGTATAGTAACTTCCTGACATAAAAAAGTCTATTTGGAGAAGGTCTGGTCCATCTTAAAATGCAATCTAGAGAAGCATGCTAACAAATAACCACAGAGAGTAAGTCTTCAGTTTCTTGTTCATTCACAATCCAAAGATAGTTTGCAACTAGGCAGTAAACCTTCCACCAACTACTCTTTTTTCCTCCTTTCTTCTCCGATCTTGGGTCTTCCACCTTCCTCCTAATTCCCTTTTATTCCAAACACTTTCTTCTTTCACAAGTCAAACAGCAAAATTCACTCACAAAAGTAAACTGGCTGGTCTATCTTTTTAAACCACCCATTATATTCTCTTAAATTATGAATTTCATTGTGACAGAATAATGTTTTATAATTTATTCAGTAAGTACAACATAAACTAATGCCTTCTTAACTATATGACAAAGTATTTGATCACGATCTATTTAATCACAAAAGCTTTGAAACTTGGCATGACAAAGAGAGCAACCTAATGAATAGTAAATAGATAATATTTTCTCGGGAATATCAAGTGTGGTAAACAGCATAGAGGGAAGAGCATGGACTCTGGAGCAAGAACAGAGTTGAAATGCCATCTCTTTCATTTCATAAATGCAAGGCCTTAAACAAATTAACTTTTCTAAGCCTCTGCTTCCTCAATTGTAACATACATACAGTACCACTCACTTTTCAGAGCTGTTGTGTGAGATTTAAATGAGATAATGTACATAAGCTTTAGCATGGTTCCTGTTATATTAGGACATATTCAATTAAGACTCCCATTACTACTATCACTAGAATTCCTAGCTTAGAAACTCAAAATAGGGTAAATATTTCATTCAACATAAATACCAAAATAAGCTCTAATTTTGCCAAACGATGTTTAATTTTAAGTCAGGTCACTTGTGCAAATAACCTTGGCTTCAGAAATGTATCAGCTCTCAAAGGCTTCAGGATGCCCTCTTGGAAAACATTTACAAGAGGTTAACTCAGGTGTATTCCTTCTGAAAAATATCTACCCAAGCTCCCAACAGATGTTAAATAATACATTTTTATTTTGTTTTGTTTTTTGAGACAGTCTTGCTCTGTCACCCAGGCTGGAGTACAATGGCACAATCTTAGCTCACTGTAACCTCCGCCTCCCAGGCTCAAAGCAATCCTCCCACCTCAGCCTCTCGAGTAGCTGAAACCACAGGCCCATGGTAACCACACCCTGCTAATTTTTTTTTTTTTTTTTGTATCTTTGTAGAGATGGGATCTTACCATCTTGCCCAGGCTTGTCTTGATCTACTGGGCTCAAGTGATTTGCCTGCCTCAGCCTCTCAAAGTGCTGGGATTACAGGTGTAAGACATCATGCCCAACCTTAAGACACTGTTTTTTATTAAAATGACATATGTAAGTGACATTATAAGCAAGTAAACTAAACAATTAGTAGCATTCTTGGTCAGATATTCATTTAACTGAACACTTATAATCTGTGTAAAAACTGCCATAGAGCAGTTCTGACTAATGCAAACCATAATGAGGTTGGAGCCAAAGTTATAACTGGGAAAGAGGTTAGCAGTGTGGAGGAATGAAAGTTAACAAGAGATTTTTTTACTTCTCTTTTTTGTAAGATCACAAGAGCCTTAAAACAAAACAAAACAAAACAAAACAAAACTGGAAAAAATCCAAAACCAAGATATAAAAGTGTCACATATGTAACTGACATTTACTATGATTTTTAAGGATCTAAAATTGCACTCAGAAGCAAAGTCAAAAGAAACACTGTACATGGGTAAGCGCTTAAAGAAAAAAGGAGGATCTAAAAGTAAACTGTCACTCCAAAACTCTGCTCAGCAACTTCAAATAATGAGAACATATGTTCCTGGATAGAAGTAATTAGAGCCAGCTGGGTGCAGTGGCTCATACCTGTAATCCCAGCACTTTGGGAGGCCGAGGAGGGGTGGATCACGAGGTCAGGAGTTCAAGACCAGCCTGGCCAAGACAGTGAAACCCCATCTCTACTAAAAATTCAAAAATTAGCCAGGCACAGTGACAGGCACCTGTAATCCCAGCTACTCAGGAGGCTGAGGCAAGAAGAATAACTTGAACCTGGGAGGCAGAGGTTGCAGTGAGCTGAGATCACACCACTGCACTCTAGCCTGGGTGACAGAGCAAGATTCCGTTAAAGAGAGAGAGAGAGAGAGAGAGAAAGAGAGAGAGAGAGAGAAAGAAAAAAGAAGTAATTGGAGCCAACTTCATAGGAGACCATGTGACAAGTAAACAACAGGTTTTGTTTGGTCAGCCTTCTAAAATGTCCACATTCCACTGGATTATGTCATCCCTTTTCTATTGTCATTCATTCTCCAAACTCCTGTGGCATTAATTTAATCACATAGTTTTAAAGTGTGATTAAACTTTAACGGTGTCACCTAATGAACTAACTTCTAAAACACTCACACACATCATTTCCTCCCTATTCTCACTGTCATCATCTTAGTTTAATTCTTCATTATTTCTCACCTATTATGTTATAACAGCCTCCTCTAACTGATCTCCGCTAACTGATCTATGTCCATCCTTACTGTTCTCCAACCCATTTTTAACACTGTGGCTGGAATGTCTCTTCTCAAACCCAAACCCAATCTGATCATGTCTCTTCTCAGCTTAATTCCTTCAAGTATTCTCTATCAACAAGCCCCTTCAGCTGATTCATTTTTCTTTATATTTATCACTACCTGACATACTATATTACTTGTTTGTTCACTGTCTCCACTTCAGCTAGAATATAAGTTCCATAGGGCAGAGTTTTTGTTCACTGCTATATTTTACAAGCATGAATGAATGCATGAATGAATGGACTGACAACCCACAAGCCAAAGACCTCCAGGACCTGCCACTGCCCTCCTTTCATTTTATTCTCATCTCTACCAATACTAAATCATCCAATTATCTTAAATACAATATGCACTTTCATGCCCCTTGCTTTGCCATATGCTGTTCCCTTTGCCTAGAATATAAACTCTCAAGCTATCATCCACATTTTAAAACCTTCTCCAGAAAGCTTCCTCTGACCACCCCTCCCTGCCAATAGAGTATGCCAGTCTTTCCTTTGTGCTACATCTGTAGGTACCTGTATCTACAGTGGCTCTAATCGAACTGCACTATGTCTCTCACTTCCTAGATTGTGAATTCTCTGAGGCTGAAGACTATTTATTCATCTCTTTACCTCCAGTGCCTAGGACAGGATCTTCATAAAGCAACTACTCTATAAATGTTGAGTAAATTAACACAGGCATGACTATTCTGTAACAGGAATGAAAATATGGCATTTCAAGAAGTCATGCTACTCCAGGCCATGATGAATTTAAGTATAACCAGCCATGTGATAAAACAATTACAACCAATGCCATCATCCAAGGTAACAAAAGGGAAGGAATAATACACAAATCACCAAATGATTCCAAAATAATTTACATATAGGCATACTCACACCTTATTAGATATATACTCTGGTTCCTTCTTCCTCCATCATTTGTCTTCCCTTTAGGCTGGATTCTGTGGCTGGCAGCTGGAGGACCAGCTAAGTAGGAAGTAGAAGGGAGACTTGGGTTCTTCATGAATAATCTATCAAGTAGATCACACTCTGTGGAAGTTTTTGATGTGTCATCTAATGTAAGTTTTTGTGTTCCCTTATATTTTGACAAAATCTCAAAGTACCAGTAGAGGACTAGATTTTACCACTAGCCGTCTAACCCTGAACCAAAGACCAAAACTTCCCACCACCTGTAACCTATACAATAAATGGGTTACAGTTGTGCCTCAACTATCAATGCCTTCAGTCCTTGGAGCAGCCACACAGGGCATCCCTGACCAGTCATCTTCAACCATAGGAAGACTCATCCATCATCCTGGTGTGCCTTACAAATATTACCATTTTTTTCCCTGAATGCTATAAACAAAGGCCATTAAATCTAACTATAAGCAAAACCTGCCTTCCTTACTTGGTTATAAGAGTGTGAATCTGCATAAAATGTACAATCACACACATGCATACAAATGTGTAGTCATAAATTTACAAGAAACCACCATTTAGAAAAGTTTTAAACTCAATGACAGCTATTAATAATACAACCTCAAGTGAAGCCAGGAGATGAGATGAAATCCTTTATTCCTCCCCTCACTACCACTCAGTAACCAAGTTATGGAAAATTTACCTCCTAATATTTTCGCAAATAAGTTGTCTACTCCCAATATTATGCCTTAGTTCAGAATCCCAGCATTTCTTCCTGGGAAAATAGTCTCCTAGTCGCTCTGCCTTTAGACACAGTGAAAACTGCAGTTACCATTCTTTGAAAGGTTATGTAACAGACATTGCACTAAACACTTGATCATTTAACTCTATATTTTTCAGTCCTCACAGAATTACTGCAAAACAGGAATTACTCTTCCCATTTTTACAAATGAGGGGACTGAAACTCTGAGAGGTTAAGTGATTTGCCCAAGATCATACAGCTGAAACCGTGTAGTGAAAATGCAAATCCAGGTCTATGTTCCCAGCCATTATATTGCCAAACTCCTCAATTGTCTTCAATTTGGTCCCAGTGTGACCTTTCTAAAAGGGAAATTTAATCATGTCTTGCCCCACATAAAATCCTGTAAACAAGATTCACCTCTTCAGTCTTCATCCCCTGTCATTCTCACCCTCTCCTGCCACACTTAAGTCTCAGCAGTTTCCTAATTTGTCTGTCACTTCTTTACCTGTGAACATACTGTTTGTATGCCAAGAAAACTTTTCCCCTTTGGCAGACTCTTATTAATACAAACATCCAAAATTTACTCAGACAATCTTTACTTTGGAAAGTCTGCACCAACAAACACATAACCAAAACTGGGTTAAGTGAGCAGGTGCTACAGTTCTCAGGTACATTTCCTATAACACTGTATTATAATTTTACCTACTAAGTTATTCCTTTCTTAAGAGTAAATACTGTATTTTTAAATTTCTGAATTGCTGGTACAATGTGTATGTTGTAAAAAGTCATGTATGCTGAATTAATTCATCAGAAGCAGGATAGCTTAGGAACTTGGCCATGAAGTCAATCTGATGTGCTTTCGAATTCTAGTCTGTCATACAGTATATCTGCTAAGCCTCCAGCAGACTTAATTTTAATTTATTCATCTGTAAAATGGGAGAAAGCCGCACCTACTTCATAGCTTGGGAAGAAACAAAGGATTTAGCACAATCTTTGGCACACTGAAAGTACACTTTAAAGATTAGCTACATATTTTTTTTCACTGTAGGTTTATCCACAGTGACAAAGCCACACATTAGAAAATAGCTTCTCCTAATAGCTTTCATCAGAGATTAAGATTTCCCCCCAAAAATCGAAAGTCAAGATCTCTTAACAAACATCCCTCGTCGGTAGACCCTCATCATTTAGCTTCTGGTTACACAGAGCGTAGTAGCTATACCACCACACCTTAAACCACTAGCTAGTGTTTGCAGTTTATGTTTCTTACCCATTCATCCGTTTCCTCCCTCAAAGTCAACACATCTTGCTCCTACGCAAGCAGAACTTACCCCACAGAAACCAGTCAGCACCTTTTCCCAGGGCACCACCAGTTTCCCCCACAGCAGGCTTTCGCGAATTAGAGAGATCCCTATCATCTATCATGTACTACAAACTTAAATCTCGGAGGAGAAGCAAAATAGAACCTCTGCTCCCCATTCCAAGACCTCAGCACCCAAAGTACTCATTTAAGATAAAGAATGAATTCCTGGCACTAAGAATTCAGAAAAAAGGAACCCTTTAAACCCTTCCCCAGTGAGTTCTTCAAGTCTGTTAGATTCACATAGTGACCAAAATCCACCATCCCATCCTGCCCACCTTTCTGACAGAATCCAAGGTCTAGTCCATCCTCTCTTGAAAGAGAGATGGGTCCCTGCTTTCAGGGACCAGGATGCCTTCCGCCCACTCGTGTCACTTCCCTTCCCACCTCGCCTGTGTCCTTCTGCAGCACAAGCCGGGCCTAGTCCCTTGCCTAGCTCCTTCCACAGACCGCTACTCACCGCTTCTTGGGAATGGTGCCCGACTCCTGCGAGGCGGGAGTGGCCGTGGGCGCCGCCGTGGCCGCCGAGGCGACTCTCCGCGCTTTGCACTCATTGGTACTCAGAGCCTCCCGGGGCCGGCCCAGCAGATGGCCGGAGAGAATCCGCAGCCTCCGCCCGGCGCAGTCCCGGTCCCGGTCCGCTGCAGAGCCGGAGCTCGCGCCCGAGCCCGTACCACCCGCTGCAGCCGCCGCCTCCGCCATGGCTACCGCCTTGTGCCGCCGCCCGGAACCGCTGGGCGCGGGTGAAAGGTCACTCAGAGCGGCGCCCGGCGCGACCATTCGCTGCGGCGCATCCCGGCAGCCACCGCGGCGACTGGGCGGCGGGTGCCATGCGCCTGGAGTACATCCTCTGCCCCCACCCCCCGCGCCAGCACTCCCGGGTCACGCCTCGGGGCGCTCGCACCTGCCAAGCAGGTGAATGCCAGTGCCAGCTGACTCCAGGTTGGCCCAGCCGGGGCTAGCTGGACCAAGAGCCAAACCACAACCGCCACCGAGGTGTCCTAGAATCCTGGGTGGTGTCCTCGGGTGTGGCCTGGGAGCTTTCGAGGGCAGATGCCTTGGAGCAGGAGAAGTGGACAGTGCTACTGGACCTGACTGATCCAACGGCATCCTTTTCCCGAAAGACATTCTAATGTTCCACCTGTGCTCTCCCTCAGAGATTTACCAAAGTAAATCAAAGCTGACCATCATTGCCTCTAACCATTAGAGCAAATAACTGTATATTTTCTCATTTCTCATCACCTCTTTGGTGCCTGGCATTATGCTTAATGCTCGATCGCAAGTAAGTACAGGTGAAAAAACGGAGGTTCAGAGACTTAACCTAACTTGCCAGAGAGTGTGGAGCTAGTAAATGCTAAAACTGAGTTGCAACTTGAGTTCTCTTTCCATTCACTACTGGATCCTACCCCCTTCCTAACTCTAATAGAGACTAAGTTTCTTATTGCTACAGATAAAAATTACCCAAGAGCTGTTCTTAAGACATTTCAGTTATTTACAGGTTGACTTCGTTTCTGGAAGGTAGCACGTGGTGAAATTAGGTGGTCTTCTAGAAAAGTGCTCCTCACCCATTTTTCAGCCAGTGTCTTGCATAAGAATTAGCTTAGAGGGAAACTCTTATACAGTGGCCATTGTCATTCTCCATCCTGTCACCACTTTCACATCATGCTTTCCTAACAAAAATATCGGCAGAGGAATCTAAAGAATACCACATCTGTAGAACTAGAGACTAACAATTGATCTCTAGGGTCTTGGCAGCTTCTAAAATTGAGATTATGCCTTTACAGTGAACTTCCAAAGAGGCTCAGACTGGTTAAAAACTATCAGTTAAGGGCTAAGCAAATTGCTGTTGGAGGGCCAGCTCTAACTGTGGCCTGTTTTTACACAGCCCTCATGCTAAAGGTGTTCGTATTTGAGAAGGGTTGTTAAAAGAAAACAAGAAATATTTAAAAAGAATATGCAACAGAGAACTTATGTGGTCCCACAAGACCAAAAATATATGTTACCTGGCCTTTGCAGGAGGTCCTAATATCCTCTGAAATTCATGTACAAAGAGATGCCAGACCATTGAAAACAGTCCAAATGTCTAGCAGCAGAGAAGTGGTTAAATAAAGTGTCAATATGATAAAGTACTTTTGCAGCTGTTAAAATAATTTAGTACAATTGTACAAATAAGAAATAATTATGAATTTGTTAAATATAAAAAATGGCCATAACCTAGGTAGGCATTTTATACATATCTCTTTAAGCAATCTTTGCAACAACCCAATGACACAAGTTTTATTATCCTTATTTTATAGATGAAGGCTCAAGGAGAGTAAGAAGCTTTTCTGAAATAGCTATTTTATCTCAAATTCCATATACTTCATGTTGTTGTCTTTATTCTACCATTAAAGTTTGCGGACATTAACATTGTATGTTAAAATTACATAGGTTTAGGGTTTTTGTTTTTTCTTTTATAGGTTCTAAAATTGAACTTCCTAAAATAAATTTTCACTTTAGCTATAAACTGTGGTTCTGGTTCTTAAGGATTGAGTTCTGGGAAGAATTTCAGAGATTGCCACCACAGCTATCAGGACCTCATTCATGAGATGCAAGAACATGAAACATATAGCACTTTCCTAGGTATTTATAACTGAAAAAAAGATAATCTTTAGTTGATCTTGTATAATTAAATATCAAAGCCAGTAGTTTCTGGCTTTTGCATATTTTGTTGCCTACCCTCACAACAAAACAAGTTGTACCTGATTGACATTTTCAGTATTCAGCTGATGACCAGAAAAGGGACCATATGCTCCTACACATTTGATAACAGAAGAAAGGTATCCTAGCTTCCTTTCCTTTCCTTGACTTCATTGTCAATTAGAGGAGTTGTCTCTTATTTTAAAATTTTAAGACCCACTTTGCCTTCCAATGTCATGTACATAATTCTAATGGCATTCTTTTTGTCTTGCACAACCTGATAAAGCCACACTCATATCCTCTGATTTGATAAAGCAGTCTCCAGAACAGATGGAGGTGACTCAATCCAATAATTAATGAGCCAAGAATTATTCCCACATACTGTCCCCTCAGTTCATCTAGGCATTTCCTCCATTTCATTATGTTTTACCTCCTCCTTTATCTTTAGAATTCAATCTCTGATGCTACCGATGAAGTTGTTACAGAAATACTAATAACAGCTGTCTAGACCTATCAGTTAATTGAATTGAGATGTCCCGTAGCCTTTGATAGAGCAGATCATTTTTTGTTTGTGCAAGAATGTAATCCCCTGATTCTCCATGTGCTTCCTTGAATGGGGTAGAAAGTGAGCTCATTTCCCTCCCCGCCTTTTATGCTTCCATGTAGTCCAAGGTGCCACGGATCCTGCTCCATCAACATCAGGGTTATTTTCAGCCTTTTCCTCTTTTGCCTTTTATACTAAGTACATCAACAGTACATTATCCTCTGTGTCTCTTAAATCTATTCTTTCCCTGGTAATTTATTCTCTTGCTTACCATTTATCATGTTCTGCCTTTAATGTTAATTAACTTTTCCTTTACTCATATCTGTTTCTCCCAATAGGCCATAAATTCCTTGAAGGCAGAGTTTATATCCCACTTAAGAATCTGAGACTTATACTTAATTTACAAATGACTCATCACTTTGAATCTGGGGAGAGACACTGAGTCACAGTCCCCATAGGAACTATTTTCTTCTTTTCCCTCATTTGAAAATGCCAGCTAACAGAGGTTGCAGTGAGCAGAGATTGCGCCACTGCACTACAGCCTGGGTGACAGAGTGAGACCCTGTCTCAAAAATAAAAAAAAGAAAGAAAGAAAATGCCTAGCTAGTATTTAATGTACAAGGTTACCTCAAAGAAGAGCACTTTCCAAGATGATGGAAATGTTCTGTATCTGTACTGTCACTGCACATAGTCTCATATGTGACTATGAGCACTTGAAATGTGGCTAGGATAACTGAGAAATGGAATTTTTAATTTTATATAATTAATTTAAACTTAAATGACCTTATGTGGTTCTCAGTGACTGCATTTGATAGCACAGGTACAGAGTTCAAGTTATTGGTGCCTGGACATATCAACCTTACCTTTCCCATACTACTGTTAAAACCCACACTGGGGTGTGGAGAAGAAAAATATGCAAGAGGCTGGGCACAGTGGCTCATGCCTGTAATCCCACTACTTTGGGAGGCTGAAGCAGGTGGATCACGAGGTCAAGAGATTGAGACCATCCTGGCTAACACAGTGAAACCCCGTTTCTACTAAAAATACAAAAAATTAGCCAGGCGTGGTGGCATGCACCTGTAGCCCCAGCTACTTGGGAGGCTGAGGTAGGAGAATGGCTTGACCCTGGGCAGTGGAGGTTGCAGTGAGCTGAGATTGCACCACCACACTCTAGCCTGGGCGACAGAGTAAGACTCTATCTCAAAAAAATAAATAAATAAGAAAAATATGCAAGAAGTATTTGTCCCTTGCATACTGACCTAGGGCTATAAATGTGTTTTATCAGGGAAAAAAATGCTCTAAATGATTAGGTGTGGTCAAAATAATACCATTTCCAGTACATTATGGATTAGATAGGCTTTTACAAGCCAGCTTACAGATCTAACCATCAGAAATACGTTTCTTTCTATGTAATGTCCAAGTCAAAGATGAGTCTTGGCAATGGTAAGAAAAGAGGTTTCTATAAGGTTTCCAAGCCTATGCAGTTACCTCCTTTCTGATTCACCACATCCTTTGTAATATAGGCCCTGTAAAAAAGTTAAGACATTCTAAGAGTTATTTGGCTAATGTAAAATAACTATTTAATGGTTCTGAGAAAAAGTCAATGAGTAGGATTTGATTTGTGTGCTGGATCTGCAGATCTTAAGCGATTGTTCAAGCGCTATCAAGTCAAGCTCAGAAGGATCTACTAATTTTTGCCTGACTCCCTCAAGTGCTCAATCTGACACTACTCAAATACTTTAAATGTAAATGTAGTTAACTGCCTCTTTGTCCAAATTGAGGTATAGATATGCTTCTTGCCAACTCTCAGAGGCAAAATTTATGAATTTTGCAGCTATCAATAGAGTAACAAAAAGCTTTCTTCTGGGTGATAAAAAGCTTAACGTAAACCAAAATTATATACCAATAGAAAAACTACTGACTATATATATTTTAAATTTGTATACAATAATGAAAACACATAGATGGTAAAATCATTTGTTAAAAGCCTATCATGTACCTAGTTCACTACTAAGTGCTATGAGATGCAAAAGTATTTAAGCCAATGCCTCATCTACATGGTGTAATCAGGCTTGTTAGAAGTCAATCCGTAAGTGGGAAAAAAATTGTGTAATACTATTGGTTGGAATAAGTATGAAGGTGACCTTAATGGAGTTCCCTACCACATCTCCATACAAAAGTAGAATCCAAGCAGGTTATCCTGAATTCATGCTACCAGAGGAACAGATATTTCACATGAAGCCAAGTCCATTGAGATTCTTGTGATTCCCACAAAAATTAAAACCTCAGTGGATATCACTTTTAGGAGGGCCATCTCTCTTTTTTAGAGAGCCCAGCAATAGATCGATCAATGCTTATAGGGACACTTGATATATGACAAAGGTGGCAATGTCAAACAAGATCTTTTCAACAAGTGGGGCTGAGACAACCAGTGCTGAGACACCACCACTTGTTGAAAAGATCTTGTTTGACATTGCCACCTTTGTCATAGATCAAATGTCCCTATAAGCATTGATCTATTGCTGGGCTCTCTATTTCGTTCCATTGGTTTATCTACCAACTTTGTATCAGTATCACACTATCTTAACTATTTTATATTCTTCTAGATCTTCTACATAGAAATATATCATTTGTGAATAACGACAGTTGATTTCTTTCGTTTCAGTCATTATATCTTGTTCTTTTTCTTGCTTTACCCAGCTGGCAAGGACCTCCAGTGCAATGTTGAATAGAAGTTTAGATAATGGCAACCTCATGATGTTCCTGATTTCCAAGGGAAATCTCTCCACATTTCACCATTGTTTGAAGTAGTGTTCTAATGTTTTGCTTTTTTAATAAACCTTTTAGGAGATTAAGGAATTTTACTTTCGATCATAGTTTGCCAACAATTTTTATCATGAGTAGATGTTGAATTTTCACAAATATTTTTTTCTTACCAGGCATGGTGGCTCATACTTGTAATCCTAGCACTTTGGAAGGCTGAGGCGGGCAGATAATTTGAGGCCAGGAGTTCGAGACCAGCCTGGCCAATATGGTGAAAACCCGTCTCTACTAAGCATACAAAAATTAGCCAGGCTTGGTGGCACACACCTGTAATCCCAGCTACTCAGGAGGCTGGAGCAGGAGAATCACTTGAGCCTGAGAGGTGGAGGTTACAGTAAGCCGAGATTGTGCTTTTGCACTTCAGCCTGGGTGACAGAGCAAGACTCCATTTCAAAAAAAAGGGATAGGGGGCGGGTGGCGGGGGTGACTTCTGTATCTGTTGAGATAATCATATGATTTTTTTTCTTTTATTCTGTTACTAAGGGAAATTATATGTATTAACCTTCTACTGTTAAGCCAACCTTGCAATGCTGGCATAAACTCAACATGGTCATGAGGTATTGGCCTTTTTGTATATTACTGAAAACAGTATATTAAAATGTTATTTAGGAATTTTTATATATTTTTATGAGTAAGATAGGTCTGTAATTTTTCTTTCTCTAATATTCATGTCAGGTTTTGTGGACCTCATGAAACAAATACTCCTTTATTTTCTAGTCTCAAGAAGAGTTCATATAAGATTGATCACTATTTCTTCCTTAAATGTTTGGTAGAATTCACCAAAGAAATAATCTGAATCTAGAGTTTTCTTTATGGGAAGGTTTTTAATTCATAAATTAAATAGCATAATGCTATTTGGATTTTCTATTTATATATATATTTTTGTTATTGTTGTTTTTTTTTGTTTGTTTTGAGACAAGATCTCACTCTGTCACTGGAGGGCAGTGACATGATCATAGGTCATTATAACCTGGAACTCCTGGGTTCAGACAACCTCCCACCTAAGCCTCCTGAGTAGCTGGAATTACCAGCATATGCCACCGCCCTGTTAGTTTTCTTTTTTTAGAGACTATATCCCTATGGGGTATACATTTCTCTCTTAGAAATTCACTTTATTCCTTCAAGTTTTGATAACAGTATTTTCACTATTATTCACTTCTAAATAGTTCACTTTTGTATTTAAAAAGAATAAGTATTCTTTCTTGTTTGGGAGTATAGCATTCCATATAATGCCTGTTCAAATTCGCTGATCGTAGTGTTCAAATCTTTTAAATCCTAGGTATTTTGTCTACTTATTCTATCAGCTGTTGATAGTATGTTGAAATATTATACTATTACGGATTTATCATTTTCCTTGTAGGTCTGCTAATTTTTATTTTCTCTGTTTTGAAGTTATGTATTAGATATATCAAAATTATTACATTTCTCTGGCAAATTGAACCTCTTATAATTATCAAGTATCCCTCTTTGTTTCTAATAATTGTTTTTGTTGTAAAGTTTAACTACACCAGCTTTGTATGTATATGATTCCATTCTGTAACTTTTCATCTTTTTGTATCCTTATATTTTAGATGTGTCTCTTGTAAACAGCATTTAGATGTTTTCTTTTAAGCAATCTAAGCATACAGTTGTGGGTCATTTAGCCCATTTTAATGTAATTGAATTACTAATATAGTTGGTATAATGGCTAAGAGCACTGGCTTCAGTGCTACACAGACCTAGGTTTGAATATTGGCACCACCATGGCCCGATATGTTGTCTTGATCTCTGGGCTTGGTTCTCAGTAGCATTAAAGGATTAATGAGCAAAAATATAATAAGTTCTAAGTGCTGTTATGAAAAGAGAAGTGAGACTGGTATAAGGAAGGCAGTCTTCCTACGAAAGATTAATTCTTGGTAGAGGGAAGAGAAATAAGTTAAATAGGTGAGGTGAGACCAACCGTGGGAGCATTAAAAACTTAGCAGAAGAGTAAAAATTTTGCTGGTTGGGACTTTTATAAGCTCTTGAGCAGGGAATTAGCATGACAAGCCTGGAGAGATCACTACTTTGGAATTCTCTCCCAAGTGGAAGTCAACCTGTTGGGTATACCTGAGAACCTGTTGGCCATTGTAAAAAGTTATGTTGAGAAAGGATGAAGACCTAAAGAACTACAAAAAGAAGATTACAGTGTTTTAATGACAGGAAAGCATTGAACTATGGTTAGCTGTCTGTTACAGCAAAGGGCAGTGAGTAAGCTCAGAAGGTGAAGATGATCAATGTAAAAGTGGGTACAGGTGGTTCCATATTGTGTCACAATGCCATTCATTGTGCTTCAGGATGTCACAATTACATTAAAGTATACAGGGCAAAAGGAAAGTGACTTTTAAAATTAACCAAATAATTGGGACAGAGTTGAAAGTACTTTATGTATAACTTATCTTCTGCTAACTTAGTATGCAATCTAAAATTCTTGATTTCTTGATTATTTTTCATATTTTAAATAGGAATGATTTCTGGCTTGCCTACATCTTAGATTTATTGTAAAATGATAGATTTACAAGTATTTTAGGAACCCAAGTCAAAAGTCACTTTAAAATAATTATTTTCATTGGAATATATGTAATCAAGATTTGATATTTACCACCGAATACTCTAAAGCAGGCAGGGTGCAGTGGCTAACACCTGTAATCCCAGCACATTGGGAGGCCGAGCTGCACCGATGGCTTTACCCCAGGAATTCAAGACCAGCCTGGGCAACATGATGAAACCCCACCTCTACAGAAAATACAGAAAGTTAGCCAGGGGTAACAGTGCATGCCTGTAGTCCCAGCTACTGGGGGTAAGGGAGGTTTGAGGCAGGAAGATTGCTTAGTCCTGGGAGGTCCAGACTGCAGTAAGCCATTATCACACCATTGACTCCAGCCTGGGTGACAGAGTCTCAAAAACAAAACAGCAACAATAAGAAAACACCTCTAAAGCAGCTATTATTAAACTTTTTAGTGTCTAGGATCCCTTTATAATATAAAAAATTGAGACCCAGCTAGGTGCAGGGGCTCACACCTATAAGCCCAACACTTTGGGAGGCTGAAGTGGGAGGATCACTTGAACCTAGGAGTTTGAGATCAGCCTAGGCAACATAGGGAGACCTCCATCTCTACAACAAATTAAGAAATTAGCCAGCCATGGTAGAGCCTGCCTGTGGTCCCAGCTACTAAAGAGGCTGAGGTAGTGAGGTAAGAGGTCGAGGCTGCAGTAAGCTATGATCACACCACTGCACCCCAGCCTGGGTAACAGGGCAAGACCCTTTTATAAAAAAGAAAAATTGAAACTACCACCCCTACAAAGAGCTTCTGTTTATATCTATTCAACTATCTATACATGTTAGAAATTAAAATTGAAAAATATTTAAAATCTTGATTTATCAATTTACTTAGAAATAATGATAAAATAATCCATATTATAACATATTTTATTAAAAATAACCATATTCTCCAGAAAAAAAATGAGAAGAATGACATTCCTTTACATTTTCTTTTTTTTTTTTTTTTTTTTTTTTTTTTTTTTTTTTTTTTTTTATTTTTTGTTTTTGGTTTCATGTTTGATTAAAAAAATGATAATAATGTCAGTGCTTTACAATTTTTTTTTTTTTTTTTTTTTTTTTTTTCTTTTTTTTTTTTTTATTGCATTTTAGGTTTTGGGGTACATGTGAAGAACATACAATATTGTTGCATAGGTACACACGTGGCAGTGTAATTTGTTGCCTTCCTCCCCTTCACCTATATCTGCCATTTCT
>CAUYQU010020387.1:0-39214 GCA_963574635.1 Cheracebus regulus | reverse complement strand
AGGAGTCCGTGCGACTTCTCCGGCCCCTCCTGTCAGGACCGCAGAACCTCACCCGGGAGCCTGAATAAATTCTCTTGCATTGGATTATTTTGGTGCTGGCCTCAGTTTCTTCGTTTTATCCTCGGAAACAGACCTTACAGTCTGTTGGCCCTTCAGTGGAATTGTATCATTGTTTTACAATTAAGAAGTATTGGAAAATATTATTTTAAGCAGACCTGGCACAGTGGCTCATGCCTGTATTCCCAGCACTTTGGGAGGTCCAGGTGGGTGGGCCACTTAGGTTCAGCAGTTTAAGACCAGGCTGGCCAACATGTCAAAACCCTGTCTCTACTAAAAATACAAAAATTAGCTGGGCGTAGTGGTGCATGCCTGTGATCCCAGCTACTTGGGAGGCTGAGTCAGGAGAATCACTTGAACCCGGGAGGCAGAGGCTGCAGTGACCTGAGATCATACCACTGCCCCCCAGAGTGAGACTCCATCTCAAAAAAACAAAAATAAAAATAAACAAAGTCAGCTAAGGTAACTTGAAATACCTTGCTTTTAGCTACATTGTCCTCTACTTTTTCCAGTAATTAAAGATGTACCTTATTATTAGCCAAGCACAGTGGCATGCCTGTAATCCTAGCACTTTGGGAAGCCAAGGCAGATGGATCACTTGAGGCCAGGAGTTCGAGATCAGCCTGGCCAACATGGCGAAACCGCCTGTCTACCAAAAATATAAAAATTAGCCGGGCATGGTGGCACACACCTGTAATCCCAGCTACTTAGGTGGCTGAGGAACAAGAATTACTTGAACCTGGGAGGTGGAGGTTGCAGTGAGCCAATTTCATGCCCACTGCATTCCAGCCTGGTGACAGAGAGACTGTCTCAAAAAAAAAATTTTTTTTTTAAAGGACCTTTTTATCGACTGTATACCATGACAAAATCTGAATAGTAGCTTTAATGTGAAATAGTATATATTTGCCTTGGATTTAAAAATATTTTCTCTTCAGGAACTGAAGCCCTCAAGGATGATGTTTCATCTAACACTCTCCTAGTTTTTTAAGAATGTGTAAAACATAGATTCTGCTTATGGATTACTTTGGGGCTGTTGAGGTAACAGACGCTTTGTAAATAACATAGGTATAAGGTGGTGTGAGTTAAATGTTGCCTGTGTATACTTACTAAGGATGTGCTTTCCAGCTTTCTCCTTTTTAAAAACACTTTTTCCCCTAACAGTTTTCCTTTAAACCTTGTTTTGTATAGATTTTCTACTGCTGCTGATTGTGCCATTGGACTGTTTCCCATAAGGAATTCGATCATTACCCGTTAGGGACCTCTTTTTAAAAATACTTTTAAATTTATTTATTTTCTACTGTGAGGTATACATGCTCTTCTGGTAAATAAGTCTGAGGTAAGATATTGATAAGTGAGTAGAGGAGAGCATTACATTTGTTATATCTTTAATGAAGGAGCTCTAGAATATCCTTAATAAATACTGGTGAACTCATGACTGCATTTATCCATCTCTGGTTCTCCAAGGAATAATGGGAAGGGCCACAGCTACAATAACTCTGCGTAATCATCATTGACTCTGACTCTATTGATTGTGATTAACCAAGATGTATGGAAAACAGTTTTAAGTGTGTAGTGCATGTATCTCGTAAGGTCCATTAAGATGTTCATTATTTTTCAATTGATGCGTCTTAAGCCCCACTTGATGTCTGTTGTAGTGCATTTTCCACAGAAGGACTCTGCACTGTGGGATTGAGTTCATTTTGTTAATTGCATAATACAACCCTGCCATGTTTCGTGGAAAATAGTAAATACTCTTGCTTTTATTGATTGGTATTCTTTGGTATTACTGAAGAAAGTATGGAGCAAGTGAATAGTTCTTCAAACCTTTACATGCTAAGGGCATGAATGTTTCTTGAAATGTTGAAATGCAGTTTTAGGAGCCTCTGCCTGATTGCTCAGTAGGCTGTAAACCACTTCCATCTTCAGGTTTAAGCCAGTAGATTCATTCATTCCGTCAGCATCCACTAAGCATGGATGAATACCACACACTCCCCTTGCTCACGGGGAGTTTATAGGCCGGCAGGGATCCAGTTACTGGCGTTTTCATTATGGGAGGTGTTAGGATTGGGGAGGAGCATGGCGCCCTAACATGCTAGGGAGAGGCATCTCGTACAGGGTCAGCATCAGGCTAGCTTCCTCCTTGGAAACGACTTTTCACCTGAATCCGGAACGACGACTAGGACTTGGCCAGGTAGAATTTTGTATGGGGCAGAGATGCTGCCATCCTCACTCCCCAACCAGTAGTGATGACGAATAACCCATTACTGCATTTGTGTTTCTGGTAAGCTGTATGAAACACAGCTTCAGAATCCTTCTCAACACAGGGCTCTAGGCAGCCACACACAAATGAAACCATTTGCTGTTCCTGGCTTGAAGCCTCATAACAGCCTTTCTTGGCTGCTCTGGGTGCCTGATCAGAATAGAACTATGACTTGATTTGGGAGTGGCTGTTTGCGTATTAGCCTGCAGAGAGAGAAGTCTTACTAACGGTTCCATATGTTCTCCCGCATCCTCTGGAAGCAGGCCTGGGAGGCACAGGTTGCATCTGCTCAGCCCACAGTCCTGCTGCCTGCCTACTGAGCCTTTTCTGTTGGCTTCTCACCTTCCACTTGCAATTTAGTGGTCAAATTGATGGGTTAGGGTCAGGGGCTGTGTCCTGCAAACCTGAGTCACAATATTGAAAACAATAAATTCCTTATGTTGCACTTAAATTGGGACAGTTCTTAAAAGCAGTATTTGTTTAAAGACAGTGTCATCTGAGGAGGCAGAGTGGCTGGCTGGCTAAGCAGTGATTGAGGAAAATCCTGGGACACATTTTGATCACAGCTGTGCCTCTCAAATGTTTCTTGTGACCCTGGGTAAGTCACTTAACCTTACTTCTCAGCATTCTTAAATCAAAACAACTCCCCAGCTTCCTAGGAAGGGACTTATAAAATTTTGTTTTTAGCAAATAAGAGCTGACACATGGAAGCAAAATGGAAGTGCTGCTGGATACTTACAAAGAAGAAAGGTTGTTTTTAGCTATACAGTATTTCTTTCTTCTTATTCTTCTAGTCTCTTGGTCCAAATAAGTAGTCTGCTTATTGGAAACTTACTAGTTAATGAAAGCTCTTTGGTGGTAAATCATTTAAATTGGCAATCGCTCTGGCATGCAGAGCTTGAGAGAGGCTCTATTCCCATTCTTTCAACAAAAAGTCAGCTATGGTCTCTGACCTATTTATTTAGAGGTAAACTGAACCTTGCCAAGTATAGAAAAGACTGGGAAAGCACACAGCTTCACTGGGTTGGGCATATCCTCATTGGAAAAGGCTTCTTTCTTCTTCAGTTTTTCCTGAGTGTTCTTACATCAGCTCGTGTATTAGTTGCAGTTGTACTTTGCACAGACACTAATTAGAGAGCCATCAACATTGGGGTCCAAAGGCTTACTGACAATGCAACTGTCATCGTGGCGTCTTAATTGGTTGAGTGTAATTGTCATTAGGCAACGATAAAGACATCTGGAGCTCTGGAGAAAAATCAGCCTTTTTCCCTACCTCCATTCGTTATCTGTTCTTGCTTCTCCTGGCCAATGTTGTTAAGCACTTTTAGATGACATTTAGGGCTTGGTCCAGGTCCCTCTGCTCCAACCAGTGTTTTACTCTTCCAAAAATGTCTGTTTCTTTAGCACAAGTTCATTAGCATAGAGGCTGCCTCCCATGCTCTTGTGGCTTTCACTTGTGTTAGATTCGAGAGTCCGCTGCTGAGTCATAACACAGGACCTGCTGCAATAGGATATTTAGGCTCAGATCCTGTCAGCACAGGAGATGTAGAGGCTTTTATGTCTTACTGCCTGAGTCATTTTGCAGCAAAACATTTATGTTATTATTATACCTTTTGATCATGAAGGATGAAGTTAATTAGTAGATATATGGAAAATTTCACATTTATTGAAGTAATTTAGCTTATCCCATGTTTTATAGTTTTCAATCAGTTTGGAAATAAACGGAAATAAACGGAAGCAGTCTAATGGACATCAATGTGTGCATTCTGGGTGTTTCACTAATCATTACCACTGGAAGATAGGCAGTGGAAATAAAGAGGTACCCCTCAAACCAGTTGAGTTGTTACCTGTGGACACCCCCTTTCAATAACCATTTATTTATCGTTAACCCTGCGTAAGGCAATGTGATGGAGGCTATGGCATTGTGATAGGGCCTTCTTGAAGACTTTACAGTCAAGTTGAGGAGATGATCAATGCAGATGGGCTGTAGTAATAAAAGCTGTTTAATCAAATAAAGGGCATAGTAGTTGAGTCAGAAAGCTTCAGGCTTCATGGAGGAGGAGAGGGGCTGTGTTAGACCTTGAGGGATTGGTAGGATTGGGCTGGGTTGGTGGTTCTCAGTCTTGACTGTGTGTTGAAAACATTGATGCGTGGTTCCACCCCAAGATGGTCAGATTTAATTGGCCTAGGAGGCTTGAGTGCAGTGGCAGGATCTCAGGTCACTGCAAACTCCACCTCCCAGGTTTAAGTGGTTCTTCTCCCTCAGCCTTCCAAGTAGCTGAGATTACAGGTATGCACCACACCCAGCTAATTTTTGCATTTTTAATAGAGACAAGATTTCACTACATTGGCCAGGCTGGTCTCGAACTTCTGACTTCAGGTGATCTGCTCTCCTCAGCCTCCCAAAGTGCTGGGATTACAGGCATGAGTTACCACGCTGGGCCTGTATCGGGACTTTTTAAAGCATTCCAGACAATTTTAATGTGCAGCCCAAACTGGGCCGGCCCCACTGGGCTGGGAGGTGAGGAGGTGAGGAACTGTAGGCAGGTGGGTCAGGGAATCGGAGTTCTGAGGCAAGAGCATTTGAGAGCTTCTCTGGAGGCCAGTTTGTGTGAAGGGAGAGTAGAAGATGAGGCTGGGGAGAAAGGTGGAAGCTAGTTTGTGGAGGGTTTTCAGTAGACCCCATAATTAAGACTTCATTCAATAAGGTGTTAAGATGTAAGATGTCATAGAGGGTTCCCTGAGTATGTGGCGAGCGTGTTCTAGTCTGACTGTTCAAGTCATTGCATGCACAGCTATGAACAAAACCCCGGCCCTGAGCTCAGAAGCTTCAAGCTGGTAGGGAGATGAACAGTGAGATGATCACAGATACCCACAACTGCTGTGAGGGAGACGTCCAGGATGCCATCAAAGTAGATGCTAGTGAGGTGCAGTGGCATGTGAGAGAGAAAGTGAGTGTTGCCAGAAGAAAGATTTGTGCAGTCAGGTGTTTTAGAGGGCTTGGCTTGTGCGGGGAAGATTGAATGGAAGAAGCTGAGAAGCAGGGAGCTTGTAGTAGTTGGGTGTGAGTGTGAGGTGTTGGGAGTTTTGGATCAGGGTGGCCTCTCTGGGAATGAGCAGAACAGAATGAGCTTGGCACCTGAGCATATATAGTGATGTGGGTGTGGACCACGGAGATGTTGAAGGAGCCCCTCTACTTCTGTACCAGTGACCTGGGACTGATGATGCCATTGATAAAAATAAGGAATTCAGACACGGGCTAGTTTGGCCATGAGCTGAAGCATTTGATTTTAGACGTGTGGAGTCCCAGTGTGGGTGGACCAGCCTCCTCTGTAGGAGAAAGGCTTGCCCAGGAGCCCCTCAGATATGAATAGAGCACTGTTCTCCGTGGAGTTCCTGCCCTCCCTCTCTCCTCTTTCCCTGAGTAAGGAGCAGGCTCAACAGTTTCTATTTCACAGCTTACTGTTGTCTGATTCAGCAGCTAAAGCACCTTTTTTCCAGGCTTTGTTGCTTCGCTGTCATTTTGGCTCAGAACTCTTTGTGTTTAGGGAGCTGGGGGGCTGGAGCTGAGGCCATCTAAACCATCTTTCCTCTCCACCCTCTCCTCCCCACTGTGTCTCCTGGGGTGGGGTGGGGGACCACCGAGAACAGTGTGCAGACTGTTGGCGTGGTGTGACACGTGGCTAGCAGGAAGCAGAAGGACAGAGACTGGCAGGAAGGAAATAGTTTCCTGGTTTATGTACTTCTTTCTCTTGCCTTACTCTTCTGATCTCCTGAATTCCCTGTATCTTTTTTTCACTTACCATCTCTGTATTTCTGAAAGACATTGCCATCCTTCTCATCTTTCCTGAATTGGCTAGTTCCTTTCACATAGAATTTAACTTTCAGAATCTAGTCCCACACAGTCTAGCCATTCAAACCTGTCACATCTGTTCAGTGTCTCTGTAGCAAAGCAAGTGACCTTACTCCAGAGAATGGCCTGAGTCATTCTCAGGGTGTCACACTGAGCTCGGTATTTTGAGGGCAGTGGGGTCTGGGGTATGTGTTCTAGTGTAGGGCTCCTCATTCAGAAGGGTGAGCTGACTGCGGCCTGGAGAGCTGGGGGGCAGGGGCCATGCTTTGGTCAGGGTGATACCAGTATCTGCCCTTGCCTACACATTGCCAGGCTTAAGGACATTCATCTTGTGTTTCTGTTTACTGGAGGATCAGTGGTCAACCCAGAGGTACAGCAGGCCAGTTTCAGAAAGCACATCTCTCCCGTTTGGCTCTTTACCCACATGCATACTCTCTGGGTGCCACCCTGCAGGTAGAGAGCTGAGTTCTCCAACCAAGGAATTGGGGTGATAGAATGGCCTTTGGACTGTGCAGTATATGTATTTACTGTAGATTAATAGTTTGGATGCAGTACTACTAGTAAACAAAGCACTCCTGAATCAGAGTACTTCTCCATAAGAAATTCCACCTGAGGCCAGTTGCAGTGGCTCACACCTGTAATCCCAGCACTTTTGGAGGCTGAGGTGGGTGGATCACTTGAGTCCAGGAGTTCAAGACCAGCTGAGGCTGAAACCCTATCTCTACTAAAAAATGAAAAACAAACTAGTGGGGCATGGTGGTGCATGCCTATAATCCCAGCTACTCAGGAGGCAGAAGAATCACTTGAATCCAAGAGACAGAGGTTTCAGTGAGCCGAAATTGTGCCACTGCACTCTAGCCTGGGCAACAGAGTGAGACGCTGTCTCAAAAAAAAAAAGAAAGAAAGAAAGAAAGAAATTCCAAATTGATCTTCTATGGCTACTTCACTAATGTATCATAGATTTCAGTGACTCAGTGAATCTCAGAGGTTATCTCATCAACTCGCCAAAGAAACCCTGCAGGAACGATGGCTAGGGCCACAGGAAGTCTGTGAACCCCCTTAAACTCATCAGCCTATCTTTGCAGTTATGTGGTTCTATCATGGGGCTATGACTTCAGGAAGACTATGAACCCCTTAAACTCATTGGCCTGACTTTGCGATTGTGTGGTTCTATCTTGAGGCCCTTAAAGGCTTTTCTCACCCCTTTTCCTCCATAACACTCAGTTGCTTTACAAGTGGAATAAAACCCTCTGTAGCCGACGTAAGCAACATAGCTTAAATACCTCGGTGGCAGGCAGCACCCTACTTAATCATCTGGCCATTCTATCATCCTGGGGGCCTCATGTCTGAGTAGGTTCGGCCTGGCCGTGGTTTTGATGGAAGGAGTCATTTGTTGGAGTGGCACTAGTCATAGGGGAGAGTGAGTACTTCTATTTTCTAAGTGGGCAAAACCGGGGAGTGTTGTGCATTCAGCAAGAGCTTTTCATGAGCAGGCAGCATTGTCTGGCTGCTAAAGGCAAGATTTAATTGTTTCAGCAAATCAATTAGTCTTTAGGGACTTTAATCAGTCAAATCTGATGCATGGATGAGGTATTAGAAAGCCTGTGCCTGTAAGACCATTAGTTCTGAGTATCCCTGCCACATCTCTGTCTTTTGTGAGTGAGTGTGTGTTTGTGGGTAAATAGTGTGGCTCATACAAATTTCCGCGAGTGATCCCTGTAGTGAGAGAGCTTGCAGGAGCAGATTGTTGCAATAGTGTAAAAGGAAAAGCAAGGAGATCTCACTACCCATATCTTGTTATTGTTTTCTCATTTGAAATTGTCACCATTGTGCTGTGAGAATGTGAAGCGTGTTCGCAGCCTGCTGTCATCTAGTTGACATTTTCTCCTGTTGGAGTCACTCATCTAAACAGTGCTGCAGGAGTGGTTCCACACCACCCGATTCTTACTTTTCTGTTGTTGTAAGGCACTATGCATTTTCCCCCACCATAGCCCTGCTCTTCAATCCCCTTTTGGAACCAAGTGTGTCGTTCTCTTCCAGATATACATCAGGGGACGTGAGAGTGTGGGATACTCGCACCTGGGACTACGTAGCCCCCTTCCTGGAATCAGAGGACGAGGAGGACGAGCCTGGACTGCAGCCAAATGTCTCCTTTGTGAGGATAAACAGCTCGCTGGCAGTAGCAGCTTATGAGGATGGTAAGTAACCACAACCCTCCTCCCTATTAAGGAAAAAAAAAAAGCTTTACAAAAATTAAGCAGCTGTGGCCAGCTCCCCCCTATAATCCCTCCATACGTACACGTGGGCACACACACATGTTCACACACATGCACTCACTCTTGTCTTTATGTGAAGAAGTTGGCCAACAACTGTCAATGCATTAGTAGGCATTGGAACACAGCACCCATTAAAACTGGTGTTTAATTCCCACTGGAACTGTCAGGCTGGGTGCTAGTGCCAGACACAGGGCTGGCCAAAACATCTTAAGCAAATAACTTGTTTGATATAAAATATTAAATATACTTGGCCTACTTTTCCTTTAGCCTCTGCTCAGCCCAAAGGGAATAGTGAAAAGGGGACAGACATAGGGATCATCTATCAACAAATATGGATATAGAAAAATGAAAGTCAGTGCCTACCTTTTCCTGGCACTTAATATACCATACAAGATAATTGGTAATAATATGTTTTCTCTTTGACATTGATAGAATTCTCTTTGTACATGAGCAACTTTGGATTTTTGGAACTAGATAGGAATAGTCTGAAGTTAGCTTTACCTATGTAAAGGAACTCTTGACAGTGTATAGCTACTAGAAATGGTCATTTCAATGGCCATGCTATCCAGTATGCCTACCTCTCATGCTGCTATCCTCCATTATGTTATGAAGTCTTGACTCTCTACAAGCTTCATGTCCCCATTTGCCCAAAAGTTGGGACCACAACATATTTCAAAATGTTAAGTGTTTGTGACATGGCACCACTGCAGATCTTCAGAGTCAGCGTGACATTAGCAGTTGGCTCAGAGGGACAAAACTAAAGTAGCTAATGGGGAATTTTATACTCATGTGCTGTTTAAAAATTAGGGCTAAGATCTTACATATGTATACATATACATATTTGAGACAGGGTCTTACTTTTTTGCCCTGGCCAGAGTGCAGTGGCACTATCTCAGCTCACTGCATCCTCGACCTCCTGAGATCCAGCAATCCTCCCACCTCAGCCTCCTGAGTAGCTGGGACTGCAGGCACATGCCACCATGCCCAGCTAATTTTTTGTATTTTTTTTTAAAGGCCGAGTTTCGCCCTGTTGCCCAGACTGGTCTTGGTCCTGAGCTCAAGCTATCCACCTGCTTCAGACTCCCGAAGTGCTAGCATTATGGGCATAAGCCACTATGCCTGGCCTTGAAAATATTTTTATATTTTATATAATTACTTTAGCTATGCGATGTTGGTTTGATGTTAGTACACGCTATTGATGAATTTCCTTTTCAGCCTATAGAAATTCAGCTAAGCTGTTTCTGTGGTATGATTAATATTTCATATGTTTATTGAGACCCTGGATAGATACCCTAAGAGCAGCTTGAACATGTTTGCTACTTTTCAAATTATCAATGAGTTTTTTTCAAAATACTTATTCAAAGATTGCAGTACTTTTAAGTTAGAATCATATAGTTTTAGAATCATCTAACAGCCTTTCCTTGCCATTCACACACGTGAACGTGCACACACATAGTCTTCTACAGATGGGGAAACAGAGGTGCAAAGAAGCCAGCTAGGTTGAAGTCAGCAGTGAATCCAGAACCATGATTGTGTCTCCAGGGCCATGCTGCGGTGGTCGTGCTGTTTGTGGAATCCTGAACATAGAGACTCTTGTAGAAATGTGCACCCGTTTGATTTGCAGCCCATGTCTCATATCTCGTTAGCTTGAAAATACAGCTTGAGGTGATATGCAAGGGTGCTGCTGCTGGTGTTATATTGTTGTTTAGAATTGTCTTCGTTGCCCTATCCCTGTTGTTGCATAGAAATATTGGAGAACAATATGCATGGTAAAGAATCTACTTTCTTTTTTTTGGAAGAGTCTTACTCTGCCACCCAGGCTAGAGTGCAGTGGTGCGATCTCGGCTCACTGCAACCTCTGCCTCCTGGGTTCAAGTGATTCTCTTTCCTGCCACAGCCTCCTAAATAGTTGGGACTACAGGTGCCCACCACAACATCCAGCTAATTTTTGTATTTTTACTAGAGACGGGGTTTTGTAATGTTGGCCAGACTAAAAATCTACTTTCTTTGGTAGATGCTTAGCAAGTGATTGCCAAAATATATTTTAAATTCTTGTGTGTTTTTTTTAAAGTCATAGTTAAAATTCAAACAGAGAAAAAACGTATATAAAATGACAAAGAAAAGTATGCAAAAAGAAGTCGAGGTGTTTCTCCCTGTCTCCCCACTTCTAGGCCCTCTCACATTTTACACATGGGGGGTCCTACTATGTATACTTTTCTGCACTCTTTTTTTTTTTCTTTAACCTAATGATACATCTTGGTGATATTCCATATTCACACTTACAGGGTAAACCTTATTCTTCTTAATGCCTGTGTAGTGCTGTGTTATGTAGCTGTACCGTCATGTGTTTATTAAGGCCTTCATTGTTACCCATTTGAGTTGTTTATTTTTGTTATTGAAAACAGTGCTGCAAAGCAACATGCTTGAACAAATGCAGGATGGACTTGTCCAAGTGTGGCCATGGAGTGAGGTGGCAGTGATTGCTGCTTTAGGCTTTGATAACTATTGCCAAATTGCCCTCCACAAAGGTTTCACCGGTTTATAGTCTTCCCAAAAGTATGTGAGAGTAACTGACAGGTGAAAATGGTATTTTATTGTTTTTATTTGCCTTTCTTTAATTATATGTGGACATCTTTTCTTTGTGTTTTGTTCATTGTTTTATTTCTTTCTCTGCAAATTGTTTGTTCCTGTCTTCATTTTTCTTTTGGGTTGTCATCTTTTCTGATGGAAAAGAGCAAGCTTGAGAAATAATCCTTGCCTTATTAATTTCTGGTATTTTTTCAGGATGTCATTTATTCTTGTTTGTTTGTTTTGAGACAGAGTCTGGCTCTGTCATCCAGACTGGAGTGCAGTGGTGAATCTCAGCTCACTGCAGCCTCCGCCTCCCGGGTTCAGGCGATTCTCCTGCCTCAGCCTCCCAAGTAGCTGGAATTACAGGCACCCACCACCACACCGAGCTAATTTTTGTAATTTTAGTAGAGACAGGGTTTCACCATGTTGGTCAGGCTGGTCTCAAACTCCTGACCTCAAGTGATCTGCCCACCTTGGCCCCCACAAAGTGCTAGGATTACAAGCATGAGCCACTGTGCCTGGCCTGTCATTTATTCTTTAATGGGTTTATTTTCTAGAAGGAACTTGGTATGTGTATGAACAAATTTAATTTTTTAATCTGTAAGTGAGTGGGTTTTATTTTGTAATTTAATGTTTTTGATTACTACATTTTTAGGGTTCAAAGATCAAAATATTATAAAGTTACACATTGAGAAGTCTCGCTGCCACCCACTTTTGTTTGCTCCATTCTAAAGTAACCATATATTTTACTTTCTTATATATCTTTGTATTTTAGCATCATAATTACAGACAAATATGAATGTATATTCTTATTGCCTCCTTTTTAAAAACCAAAAGACAGTATACTATTTATGTGATTCCACACCTTGGCTTTTTTCTGTAAATAGTACATTTTATAAGGCTCTTCATGTCTGTGTAGAGAGAGTACCACTTTTGCACACCTGAATGGTAATCCCATTGTGTATAAACACTTTGGTTTATTGAAGGACTATGGTGTTGTGTTTGCTGTTACAAGCAGTGTTGTAGTGAAAAACCTTGTAAAGATGCCATTTCATGCAAGTGCAAGGAGGATTGTTTTCTATAACAGGCATTTCTGGGTTGCCGGGTAAATGCAAATGGGGTTTTACTATTTTATGCTCTCTTCCACAAGGCATGAAAGTGTGTCCGTTTCCTCATAGTTTTGCCAGCAAAGTATGTTTTTGACTTTTGGGTCTTCATCAGTTTGAGAAGAAATGGTCACCAAGTGTAGTTTTAGTTTACATTTCTCTTAATGTGAGAAAGGTTGAATTTTTTTTTTTTAAATGTGTACCTGCTACTTGTAGTTCTTTCTTTTTCTGCTGTTACTGTTATGGCTTACTTTTTATATTTTTATCTTGACAAGTTTGTCTTGGATTAGTATGCAGTATGGTTCCAAGTACATCTTTTTCCCAGTATTTCTTCTCAGAAAGCTCATTTCTACCTAACTGGTTTGAGCTGCTGCCTTTATAAGCTTTTAGCTATGAAATTTACTCTGTATCTGGGTCTATTTCTGAACTTGGTGCTGTTTCAGTTGGTCTGTCTGGCAGCTTAAATTTACATCAAGCTTGTCAGTCTTGTCCTTTGGGGTTTCATGTCATGCTTGGGAAGATGATTACTCAATGACTGGGTAAAATCTATAGTGCTTCCAAGGCTGCAGTGTTTCCACTGAAATCTTTGATTCTTCTCAAGTTCATTTTGGTATGAAGAGCTCTTGCTTTTTGAGTCCTTGTGTTTCCCTGCTCCTCTCTCATGCTGAGCTTGTTTTATTGGTCTGGTTTGGGTTGTCACTGTTTCGGCGATAAACAGTAACTTCTATTCTTCCCCCAGACCTCAGGTGGCATTATCTTTGGTCCCCCTTCAGTGTAACAGATCACACTACGATATTTACACCAATATATTCATGAATAGCTACTTCTGGGCAAAGACAGGTTGAAATAGTCAAACCCACATTTTAATATTGCTTCTTTCCAGGAGCAGCTAACTGGCACTTCTTAGGCAGAAACATGGCAAAAAAAGGAAATTTACCTTGTGGGGTCTGCTGTATAAAATTTGTGACACAGAAAAGAAGAATAAGATATTAAAATGAGTTAATGAACTTCAGTTCTCTGGTTGTGCCAAAGCCAGGCTCTGTAGCCACTGAAACGCCCTTGCTGGTCTACACACACATTCTCGGTGGAGGGAATGGTATCCAGAGGGGAGATGGAACCTGCTTTGGGGAAAGGGAGTCATCCCTGCATCCCTTTTAGCCTTTTTGGCCTATAGGAACACTGTACACGCACCTGGGGTGTTGAGATTTGGCAAGGTGATCCACAGTTGTGATTTTTTGAATTCCAACCCACTGGCCTCATATTTCTTCTGCCTTGTTTCCGATTGTCAGCACTGGCCGTCCTCCAGTTTGATTTTACCACTAATTGTGTTGCACGTTACCATACCGAAATGAATCAAATCAGAATGCTTTTCCTGGAGCATTAGATAAAGCAGGCGAAGGTTCTGAGTAATGAGCAGATGCTGCTGCTGCAGGGACGGCGGAGACCTTGCCAGGACTCCATCTGCTCCGTGCTTGCCTGCCTTTGGCCTGGCGCCACAGCATTAGGGAATGGCAGTGTGCTCGAAACCCGCTCCCTGGTCACAGAGTTTGTCCTGAAAGCTTGCTGTCTGGTAAGAAATGAGATCACACACTTCTTAGGTGCAAAGAAGTTTTTATTTGTCCCCCTCAGTGGAGAGAGGAGAGATGCGACCTGGTATGTATTAGCATGAGGAAGCCTGGATGGGACAGCCGGCAGTCCTCTTTATACAGTGCCATCAAGCACGGCAAAGTGGCTTATCCACCTCCACGGCACTCCCAGTGCAATTGTCTGAACACACACATGCTCCATTGTCAGGGACTATGGCTGCCCGGGCCGAGGTGACTATGATTTCTCATTTACTGACATATTAACAATGGACAGGGGTGGGTCTCTTCAAGCTGCTTTTTAGCGGCGAACAGTAGGAACATATTTTAGTTAGATGGTTGTGGAGACTAGTTTTATTTAATATTAATATTTAATATTTAATAGTTTATTAAAGTTTTATTTAATATTTTGTTTTTAGTAAAAAATCAGTTCTTCATTTGTTTTGCATATGTCTTTTGTTTGTATGTTGATGATCTTATTTGGATATGACATGGCCTTTGAATGCAATAGACAACTACCCCCCTGCCCCCGACACTGAAGTTTTAGAAGTGAATTCCTCTTTTTGTGTGTGTGTGTGACGGAGTTTCACTCTTTCACCCAGGCTGGAGAGCAGTGTAAACTCCTCCTTCTGGTTTCAAGCGATTTGCCTGCCTCAGCCTCCCGAGTAGCTGGAATTACAGACACCTGCCACCGTGCCCGGCTAATTTTTGTATTTTTAGTAGAGACGGGGTTTCATCATATTGGCCAGGGTGTTCTCAAACTCCTGACCTCCATTGATCCACCCAAAATGCTGAGATTACAGGCGTGAGCTACCACGCCCGGCCAGAAGTGGATTCTTAACATGTTAAAGGATTGCTTGGGAGAAGGCTAAGGCAATTGACTGGATTGTGGAGAACTTGATTTTTTTCAAGGCCTTTCTTTTCCAGTCATTCTTGTCCTAAAAGTTTCAATAATCAGTTCTTGCCTGGTACCTTTGCCTACTCACCCTTAGGTCCAGGAATCTAGTCTTCATATTTAGACACGTTGCAAACAAAACAGAATGAGACAACTTTCTAATGAAAACCATAAAAAACAGACCAGGCTTAGTCCTTGTAAAAGATAGGGTATGTTTACAAACTTAAGCTTTTTTTTTTTTTTTAACAGGAGGCATGCTCACATTTTAAACATATTCAGAAGGGAATGAAAACATTTAAGCTGGGTGTGGTGGCTCAGGCTTGTAATCCCAGTACTGTGGGAGGATCACTTGAGCCCAGGAGTTGAGAACAGCCTGGGCAATATAGTGAGCTTCCGTAGCTGCAAAAACTAAACTAGCTGGGCATGGTGGGGTGTACCTGTGGTCCCAGTTTCTTGGCGGGCTGAGGCGGGAGGATCACTTGAGCCCTGGAAGTCGAGGCTGCAGTGAGCTGTGCTTGTTCTGGTGCACTTCAGGCTGGGTGACAGAGCAAAGCCCAGTCTCAAAAAAAAAAAAAAAGCAGAATTCTGAACTGAAGGGGTTTTGGTGTGTAAGCAGCCCTTCTTAGGACATTGAACTTTAAAGCTGACTTCCACTGGGCACATCTAGGATGTTAGAGTTTGTTTCACAGACAGGCCCCATAGAGACCGTATCGGGCTGGAGGAAGTTGTGGAATACAAATGCTCTTAAAGTTTTTTCTATTCCTCAGTGACAGGAGCTTGAAATGATACATGCTCTGGATAGAATCTGTGTTATGATCCTCACATGAGAGTTCACAGATTGGATTTTGGGTGAGAGCTGTGAAATCTATAGGAATTTTTTAAAAATCTGTGTTTTTGTTTGATAATCTTAAAAAATAATAACCTGTATCTTTTGACCCCATGACTAACTTGTGCATTGGGATCTCAGTACCTGAATTTACACGTTGTGTTTGAGGCTTTTGATAGCAAGTGACCACCTGCATGCCTGCATTGACCTGGTCATGAATTGTTTTTCACGCTGAGGGGTGTCCACAGTGAATTTTTAGGGATCTACAGGCCCTCAAGGTTAAGAAAAACTGGAGAGGAAAGTTTTTATGCTAGTAAGCGCAGACTAATGGATGACCAGTTTCTGGGATAACTATAGATTTTTGAAGTTACTAGTGAGAATAATTTGAAATATTTTTTCTTATGTAGAAAAACATGGCACATGAAATTTACAATATAAGATTTAGTGTTAATCTTTTGGTTTATTAGAGGTGGTTTTACTGAAAACTGCTTTTTAATAATAGACACTAAGATACATAAATTCACAGTAGCTGTTCTGTTTTATTACAGTTGAGTTACAAACTGAAAGGAGCAATAGTAGCACAAGGCAGCTTTTGGGAGATAGTTTAGACTGGAGAAATAAATTGCCCAAGTTCTTAAGCATACCTAGTGACAACTGAGCATGAATTTATTTGCTTTCTCAAGGAAGATAAATCGAATTTTAAGTGAGAGAATTTAATTTCCCTTTCACTATGTGCAGTTTTGGTTGTAGCGTTTATTTCATTCTGAACCCTAGGGCTTCATCCAAGCAGAAATAAGTATATTTGTGGAATGAATATATTTTTGTTTGAAAAGCAAAAGTCATCTGCTTGCCTGCCTTTTTATTCAAACAGCCATTATGTGGGCCCAAGTGGAGTAGAAAGGTGGTCTGGAGGGCCAGGGACGGCGTGAGAGGGAGGCCGAGTGAGGCAGTGGCCTGGGAGCTTGGCAGCATGCAGGGAGACTGAGCAGGTAAGCATGTCAAGGCTCATGGGAGCCAGTTCTCCCATGCTTGGAGAAGGAGGGTTCAGGTGTGGAAAGGGAATGGTCAGAATGAACCCTCTGTGGGGCTGAATTGGAATAGGAGGCATCAGTGTGGAATTTATGGTGTTAAATATAGATAGAGAAGTAAACGGAGATGATACATGCATGTTGTAGGTTTATACATTCATGTGTGTCCTGGCTTTGTTTGCTGAGAAGGGGTAAGAGCAGCAACAGCCCAGTAGCAGTGAGGACACCTCATGCCCAGTTTTTGAAAATGTCACTCTCTACTAAAAGGAACCAGGGATGCTTGGAGAAGCAGTCAGCTCCAGGGCTGGGGCAGTGAAATAACAGAGTAAGCCTGGTACTTCTGATTGCCCTGAAGTGAAGAAGTGCTTGAAGAATAATGATGTCATCTCACAAGAACACATGAGTGAGCTTGAAGATGTTCCCAGTGGCCAAATCTGGAGTAACTGGCGTATCAAAATCAATATTGACAGTAACAGATTATAACCCATTGAATAGGAATCCACGAGTACACTGTGATAAAAATAAACAGATAAGTAAATAAAAAGAGAGGAGAGAAAAGTTTCCTTACAGTAGAATGTCAACTAATAAATGTAGAAAGCATGATGGGATTAGAAAATTACATATTGGCAACCATCACAGTAATAATTGATTCAGGCAAAAAAAAAAAAAAAAATTCAATGGAGGCTAAAACCAGAAGATGAGGGAGGGAGTTTTACATGGTCTCAAAAAAATCTCCCCACTAAACATTATTAATTAACAGGGAGAAAAAAGTAACTCTGCAGTTGAGAAACCTAACAGGTGCCATCTTAATAAAGGAGTCAGATTTAACATCGTCAGTAAGGGTGGAATTGATATCCTGTACCACGTGACAGGATGCAGTGAGAAAAACACAGACTCACTTCTGTGATACTATACCAGCCAAAAGTGCACGATCTAATCATGAGGAAAGATCACACAAGCCCAAATTGAGGGACATTCCACAAAATTACTGGCCTGTCCGCTTTAGCACTGTCAAGGTCATGAGAGTCAGGGAAGGTCTTAGGAACTCTTCCAGGTGGAAAGACAAGAGAGATACATGACAGCCGAGTACAGTGTGTTGTCCTGGCTTGGGTCGTCTCTCTACAAAGAATGTAACTGGGACCGCTGGCAGTGGAATCTGAACAGTGAGTATATAGAAGTTCTTGCAGCTTTTCTGCAATTTTGAAAGTTTCAAAATGAAAAGATAAAAAATAAGATGTTTTTGAATATGATGAAGTAACAGAAACTGGATTTATCTTTCTGCATTGAACAACTAGAAAACTGGACAAAATACGTTACAGCGTGGTTTCTAGACATTGGAAAATAGGTAGCCCACCCTGTGATCTCTTGGAGGAGAACAAGCATGGTGAGGCCCACAGTTACACCAGCTCACCAGCCGGAAACAGCTCCAGACAGGGAGGGGCACCTAAACAGAGTCTGATGACCTCCCTGACTCGAGGAGACCCCAGTGAGGGCTCAGGGAAGCCAAGGTGGATAGAATTTGTGGGCCAGAGTATCGGAGAAGAGGGAGCTTCCAGAGGGAGAACCCCGGAGATTGGCTGAGGATTCCCTTGAGTCTTTGGCTGAGTCCTGCTCTGCAAATATGTGAAAGGAAATACCTGGACCAGGGAGAAAACCACCTGAAAGGAGAAGGCACAACAATCCTTGGAGCTCACATGGGGCTAAGAATAGTTTGCACTTCCTCAAGAGTAGAAAGACCTCATAATACATGGGTCGTTGAAGGGAATCCTCAGAAGGGTACCATGTTTTAGTAATGGGGCTAACTCATCCCTAGACTGAAAACTGCTCAAGATTCCCTAAAAAAAAAAACAAAAAACAAAAAACTAAAAAACTGGAAAGCAAGCCTCAAAAGGATCCAACTGATTCTGAGTGTCTTAGTTTTGCATCAGAATAAACTTCCATGTTATTTTGTAGAATACAACAAAAGCTAGCAACCAGTAATGTAAAAGTCACAATGTCTGTCATCCAATAAAAATGAAGCATGACTGAGGCAGGAGGATCACTTGAGCCTGGGGAGTTGAGGCTGTGTGAGCCATGATCATGCCACTGCACTCCAGCCTGGGCACAGAGTAACACTTGCCTCTGAAGAAAGAATATATTGTGCAACCCTGGAAACATTAAGCACAGCTAGTGCCCAGATTTTGGTTTCTGAATGTTCTTCAATAAAAGGAACCAGGGCTAGGACAGATAAATATAAGATGAATGTGGAACATCTTATGGGACCAGAAAGTAAGGATGTTAAAAAAAAAAAAAAAAAAAAAAAGATGAGGGCAGGGCATCTATAGGACAGTGGAACTAAATTGGAGGTCCTGGGAGCTAAAGGAAGGACACCTTGAGCAACAAAACATGATGATAATAATGGATTATAACCTATGGATAAATACCCATGAGTCCATAGGTATCAGTAAATAATTGAATAAATAAAGGCAAAGAGACAGCTCTTCCTTATAATAGTATCTCAATTGCTATATGAAAAGAGATGACAAAAACAGAAAATCACTATTTGGCAAGCACTGTAATCATAATTGTTGTAGGCAAGAATCACCAGTGGATGGTAAAATCAATATGATGAATGTTTCTGTCCGTTTGGGCTGTTATAACAAAACACTATAAACTGGGTGACTTATAAACAACAGAATTGTATTTCTGACAGTATTGGAGGCTGGGAAGTCCAAGGTCAGGGCACTGGCAGATTCTGTGTCTGGTGAGGGCCCTTCCTCCTAGGTGGTGCCTTCTCTCATGTGGTGGAAAGGGCAAAGGAGCTCTCAGGCTCTGTCCTCATGACCTGATCACATCCTGAAGGCCTCACTTCTGGTACCGTCACTCTGGGGTTTAGGATTTTAACACTGAAATTTTTTTGGGCGGGGGGACACAGCATTCAGATCATGGCAGCGAGTAACAGGATATTTGTATGATGTGAAATTATCACTCCATAAGAGAAAAATAGCAACTTCATAGTAAACTGGCAGATACCACCTTAACCAAGTGATGATAGTTAACATGACCAGTATGAAACTTTGATATGATGTATCTCCTGTGCATAATGCACTGGAAAGGCACAGCATTCCTTCTCATCTTAAACATGAGGAAACAGCAGGCAATTGAGACACCTGCAAAATAAATGAGCAGTACTTTTGGGTCATGAAGGACAAGGAAAGACTGAGTAATTGCTCTAGATTGGAGTCAATGAAGGAGACATGGCAGCTAAATGCTATATGGAATTCTGGATTAAATCCTGGACCAGAAAAAAGATGCTGGTAAGAGGACAGATGAAATGCAAATATAGTCTGTAGATTAAATATATTGCATCAGTGTTAATTTCCTTGCTTTCATCATTCTGCTATGGTTATGTAATAGGTTCACATTTGGGAAATCTGGACAAAGCTATACTGAAACTCTTTACATAATTTTTTTCTTTGCATAATTTTTATAACATTTTTGTAAGTCTGAAATTATTTCAAAAACAAAAAAGACTATCAAATTACAGTATTAAATAAGATTGGATTTTTTTCCCTTAGCAATTTAATGCCATTTAAAAGAAATGCTACATGATTACTTAGAAAAGAATGTGCTTGCCCCTTTTCTGCTGTCTGGCTGACTTGGAGGCCTGAGGTTAGATGGTACCCCTGTTTTTGGTGTAGTTATACAATCAGGGATACTCAGCATTTCTCTTTTCTGTGTCTTACTCTTTATCTTTGAGCTATTTCCCACCCCCAACCTCCCCTTTTCTTTAAAAAAAAAAAAAAAAAAAAAGAACGTTAATGAGTACCAAATCTTTGGAGTTTGTTTCTAAAGTATACTTTTTTTTTTTTTTTTTTTTTTTTTAAAAAGTCTAAATCTGTGGCCCAGGCTGGAGTGCAGTGGTACAATCAGCTGACTGCAACCTCCACCTCCTAGGTTCAAGCAATTCTCCTGCGTCAGCCTCCCGAGTAGCTTGGACTCCAGGCACCTGCCACACTGGCCAATTTTTTTTTAATTTTTATTTTTGGTATTTTTATTAGAGATGGTGTTTCACCATGTTGGCCAGGCTGGTCTCAAACTCCTAGCCTCAAGTGATCTGCCCTCCTTAGCCTCCCAAAGAGTACTTTTTTAAAAGAATAGTGTAGCCATTTTATTTTAAAATGTCAGTATTTAGAAGTTACTTTTTTGCCGCTACTTACAACTTATGACAGAATTTTTTTTTATCAGTTTCATATATAAAATGGGAAAGGAAGGTCTTGTATTTCAAGGGTAATCAAAAAAGTCTGAAGAGCACTGGTCTGGAAGGCAGGTGGCCATGTGGGTCTCCGTCTCTATTGGACTGTTGTGATCCACTCTGCGGGCACAGGGGAGGGAGACCCTAGAGCCCCATCCCAGATATCAGGGGCCTTGTGGCAAAATCGTCTATTTGTTGGGGAGATTTGCATTGGTTTCTGAATGCGCAAGTGTAGTGTTAGACCCTCTGCGGCTTCCCTCTTCTCGTTCTCATTTGGTGTTAGGTAACTCAGAACTGACTGCAGTTTCAACATAATCTAAATCTTTAGGCCTTTTTTCCTGCTTTTTATTTGAGCCATTTATTACTTTCCTTGAAAGGGAATGAATTGATACTACAATTTTAAATTTTTTTTGAGGATTTGGAGTGGGATTTTTTTTTCTTTTTTCTTTTTGAGACGGAGTCTTGTTCTGTCGCCAGGCTGGAGTGCAGTGGCGTGATCTCAGCTCACTGCAATCTCTGCCTTCTGGGTCCAAGTGATTCCCCTGCCTCAGCCTCCCGAGTAGCTGGAACTACAGGCACGTGCCACCACGCCAGGCTAATTTTAAAAATATTTTAGTAGAGTTGGGGTTTCATCATGTTGGCCAGGATAGCCTCAATCTCCTGACCTCATGATCCGCCCGCCCCGGCCTCCCAAAGTGCTGGGATTACAAGCGTGAGCCACTGCGCCCGGTCTAGAATGGGATTTCTAAAGGCTACAAAATGTCGTCACTGGAATTTTCACCGTAGATCTGAGAAGACACTTAGTCTGCAGTATGGCTGTTGAAAACATTTGTAAAACACAAGTTAATGTATTTTTACTTTTGTTAGTGATAGACTTTCAAATGATCATTCTTAAAAATTCTTTTATGAAAAATTCAGAATACACAAAAATGGAATGAATAGCATGATGTACCCCCATATACCTATCACTCAGCTTCAATAGTTATTACTTTTTAAAAAATCTACTACCGCCCAGTCCACTGATTCCCCAGTCTCCTTCCTAGACGCATCTACTGCTACCAGTGTCTGCTAATCTCTTCCAGATAGAGCCTATATTATGTATATATAAGTTATAGGGAAAATTGGCCTCCTTATGAGGCTGTGTGCACAGTGATGTCTCTTTCTCATTATTTTAAAGGTTCATGTTTCTAAATGTTACATGGTTAATGTGTGGGTGGAATTATTTTTGATATAACTATTTTCCATTCAGCAATAAACAGTATTTTTTTAAGAGAAGAGAACAAGGAGGCTAAGACTTAATGCCAGTCCTGGGCCAGGACCTGTGCTGGGCTGTCCTGAACCCATCTGACAGGCATGGTGGTAGCAGTGTTTTATGGACTCCTTTAGCATTTAATTCACCTTAACATACTGATAGGTCAGAAGTAGAATTTGAGCTTTTAATTTAGTTTTGTACATCAGAATTATATATTGATTTTAAAATCATGCAAATGGATTATAATTAGAAAGATATCCCATCACCAATCAGAATATTATTTATAAAGATGTGTATACAAATTACAGTATAATAATTTGTATGTGTGTGTGTGTGATGGAGTTTCACTCTTGTTGCCCAGGCTGGAATGCAGTGACGTGATCTCGGCTCACTGAAACCTCCACCTCCCAAGTTCAAGCAATTTTCCTGCCTCAGCCTCCCAGGTAGCTGGGATTACAGGCACCTGCCTCCATGCCCAGCTAATTTTTTTGTATTTTTAGTAGAGACAGGGTTTCACTCTGTTGGCCAGGCTGGTCTCGAACTCCTGACCTCAGGCCATCTGCCTGTCTTAGCCTCCCAAAGTACTGGGATTACAGGCATGAGCCACCATGCCCAGCCCAGTATAGTAATTTTTAATATAATATTACATGTAGAAAAAATCCAAATAGTACCAAAGAGTACATTGCCAAAAGTAAATCCTCTTTTTTTTTTTTTTTTTAAATCTACTATCACCAGTCCACTGATTCCCCAGTCTCCTCCCTAGATGCATCTACTACTACCAGTGTCTGCTAATCTCTTCCAGTAGAATCAATTATGTGTGTATCAGTTATAGAGAAAATTGGCCTCAATCTGTGGCCGTGTGCATAGTGATGTCTCTTTCACATTACCTGCCCTCTGGAACTTTCCCTTGTGGAAGCTGGTCCAAATTCTTTGCATTCTCCATCAATCTGTTTTTCCTTTGATGTTAACTGTAAATTCTTCTATCTCGTCACATTGCCATAGTCTTAACAATATACGATTTGCCTCCTTGTCAGTCTGCTGTCTCGTCATTTTTCATTCTTCTTTTTCAAGTGTTCTTTGTGCTTTGAATTTGAGAGCTCCTAAATATATTCCATTTTACTTCCTCTTCTCTTGACTCAGTTTCTTCTTTGGTGATTTCACTGCTTTGCTTAAGCCCTAACCCGTCGCCTCCTCCACCAGCCCATGCAGATTCTTTTATTTGTTAATCTAAAATGTAGCTTCCAGAATGTTTTCTGTTTATTTTCTGCCTTAGGCAACAGAGCTGTAGAGCTGTGGTCAGCTGGAATGCAGGATGGCATGCCACAGTAGCTGCAGTGACAAGAAACTTGAGCTTTTTCCTTTTTCATTACTCTCGGTGGTTTAGCTATTCTTTATGACTTGTCTACATTGATAATAATCTCCCACCGGCACCTCTTCCATGAAGAGGAAAAACTTTTGTCCTGTCCAACTTTATGCTGGCTTTATGTCTCTGGCCTGCATTTCAGAGTGGTGATGTGTGAACTTAATGAACAAAGAGGTACGTGCTGAGTAAGTGCTATGGATATATTTAAAATTTTTGTCAAAATGCCTTTTCCTTTGTTGCAGAAATTGACTTCTGCCTAATTTTAAGTGTTTATTTACATGGTGGAAATTGAGATTGCCAACTATCTTTATAAATAGTCAACTTCATTCATTATCTCTGAACACAGTTAACTGATCTTGTCTATTTAACAATCATGAAGTTGACACCAAGCTTCAGGTGTTTATTGTGCAAGCTCAAGAGGATGGAAGCCATGGCTGAAACAATTTCTAATCAAGAAAGCACTAAAGACCACAAGACCGGATCTGTAGTTCAAGAAGGGACTAGTCTATGACCTTCGAAACTGTTAACTTGTTTTAAATTTTGTGGTGCATGGAAAAAATCAAATGGGAGGGAGGAGTATACCAATTGTGTTTTTTTCCAAAACCAGTTCAGCAGTTATTTACCTTTCAGGCAATTAACATAATTACCATTATGCTAAAAAGTAATTTTGGAAAGTTCTGCCCTGAGCTCTTATGACTCCACCGGGACAGTTTTAGTTGGGACTTATCTTTTTGATGGAAGCTTAATTGCAATTTTGGCTTTGTGCACACAAACAGAAGCAGCTAATTGTTTAGGCAAATAGCAGATTAATTTAAATATGCATCCCTAATAAAACAAAAATGGTATCCATTATGGTCCTTGTTCCCATGACGAAGAATATAAATATTCTGTGCAAGTACCATTAGACGGAGGTCTTAAGGATTGTCGACATTATATCACAGTGGTAGCACTTTCCAGATATCGAGTAATCTTTACAAAAGCTAACATAAATCAGTTTAAACTCATTTAGATCCCATTTCCACTATGTGCAGTTTCATTACCACACTCTGGCTGGCCTCCTTAGGGAGGTGGGAGGGGCCTGCTGCAAACTGGCATGGGTGCCCATCCACAGCTGCTGAGCAGGCTTTATGTCTCCTCGAAAGACTGGCCATCGTTACTCATGTCATCATTAATGACTGTTCCTAGTCTAGGCTGAACTAGGAGTTCCTTCGGCCTGGCTGCTGCTTGTCAAGGTGGAGGGTCCTGAGCCCAGGGAGCAGGTGGGACTGCCAGGCCCTGCCCGTTCTCCTTATTGGGCCAGTGGCCCTCACTCATTGTCTTATGGATGTTTCAAGAGACTACTCAGTTTCTTCTTTTGCCTGCATCCTTTTCCTGTTCGTTATGAGTGAAACAGTATTGCGATCCCAGCACTACTCAGAATTAATCATCTTTTATCCAGCTATTGAGGTTTGATCGGGAAGGAGGAAAAACACTTGCTCAGTTTCACTGGTGTGGGGCAAAATGGGATCTATAAACTATGGCCTTCGGGATGATGCTTGGTGCAGGGAATAGCAAAAAAAGACTTGCTTCTTACGCCACTGCTAAGAAACCAAATAGAACCTCCCTTTGTGTTTGCTGAGATTTTTTTCTCTTGTTTTCCCTTGACCTACTGTGCAGGAGAGATGTTGTAGAGACCTTTGTGGGTGTCTCCTTGCCCTGAGGTCCCTCCCCAGGCCCTCTCCAGGTGGGCAAGTTCATAGTATTTGAGTTAGTCTTTTGGCCTCCACTGACTGGATGAGGGATGGGGCTCCAGTCCTGGAGGAAGCTGATTCATGGACTGGGATGGGCTGATTGGGACTCAGACTTTGTTGCATGCTTGGAGTAGAAGATCTCCTGGAATGGAGATAGCTACCTTTCTCCATGTACCCAGGGTTGAGAGAAAGCTGGTTTCTGAAGAGAAAAATGAAATAGAATTGCAGAGAGAAGCAGAGATAAGATCTGTAGTGCACACAAGATACATACACTGCCTTGGTTCTGCATGTCTTCCTAGTTCCTGGTTCTGATCCCCTATCATCTTCAGCTGTACTTCTGCCCTTGGGCTCCATGGAATAGCTTCAATCCTTTCCAGCCAGTTTCCTTTTTGTGTTTAAGCCAGTTTCAGTGGGTGTCTGTTTCTTACAACCAAATGTTCCATTGCTGAAACATATGACAAGCATTCAGCAAACCTTTATTGATGTTCAGCTACATCCAGCACTCTGAATTCCCTACCATAGGGCATATAGAGGGAAGAGGACACAGTATTGCCACTTCACAAGTCCACACAGTGTCAGGAGCCAAATCCACTTGATTGCTATGTCAGCAGTATGACTAAACTTGACCTTTCAAATGAATTTACATCAGATAAAAAAAAAAAAACCTATTTGAAAAGTGAATTTCCTTAGCTCTGACAGTCATTGACTACTTCTTCCTTAGTAGTTATGCAGTAGCTGTGGACCTGGTTCAAGTTAAAACATCTGGAGAAGTTAGCTGCTCCTTTCTGGGGTCTTAAAATAGTGTGACAGCATGACCAGATGTTAGGCTTGTTCATTGCTCCTTTGTGCTTTGTGTATATCTCTCTGTGATACTGTGTTTTATTTTACATTTTAGTTATTAAATATTTGTTTCTCTCCAATGTGTGTTTTGTGAGAATAGGTATCATATTCTTTCAATTCTTACATGTCACTAAAATGTTGGCTGAATCAGTCAGGGACTTTTTTTTTTTTGTTGTATTTTGTCTTATTCACTATGATATCCCCAGTACCTAGAATAGCGCCTTGGTACAAAACAGGGAGCTCCATTACTACCTGTTGAATATATCATTGCATTGATTCCTTTTTGGCTAAATGTTGGTTAACATGGATGATAATCAGCTACAATATTATAGAGCATTCTTATAATTCAGTTATTCACTGCTCAAGTCCTTGCAGTTTTGAGATTATAAAAATAGCCATGATATAACTGTAGTAACTGATAAAGTGACCATTTATAAAATTAGCTTTCACTCAAACATCCATCCCTGTTAGCTTCTGTATCTATTCCTGCACACTCTGTCCATATGCTTTTGGGGCAGATACCCAACAATACAGTTCAAAGTGACATTGCAAGCCTTCTACAAACTGCAGGACTTTGTGATGTTGAAAGTGACAGTGAAAGAGCTAGAAGTGGTAATTACATGGATAACTGGAAATGGCTTTTTTTCTTATTATTTAAATATCTTCAAAAGATAATTGTCTGCTTATGCAAAAGTAATAACAATGTATTGTAAAGTTTACAAAATGTACAAATAAAAAGTTTGTAACATATGTAAAAATAAAAAGTATGACAATAATAGCACAAAGGCTAGAAGGGAAGAAATGGAAGTATGCTACTGCAAAGTTTTGTTTGTTTGTTTTTTAAAATTAAGACAGAGTTTTACTCCGTCACCCAGGCTGGAGTGCAGTGGCAAGATCTCAGCTCACTGTAGCCTCCACCTCGCAGGTTAAAGCATTTCTTGTGTCTCAACCTCCTGTGTAGCTGAGATTACAGGTGCCTGCCACCATACCTGGCTAATTTTTGTATTTTTAGTAGAGACGGGGTTTCAGCACGTTGGCCAGACTAGTTATGAAATCCTGACCTCAAGTGATCCGCCCACTTCAGCCTCCCAAAGTGCTGGGATTACAGGCATGACCTACCACACCCTACCTAAAGTTCTTATGTAACATGTGAAGTGATACAGTATTACTTGCAGGTAGACTGATAAGTTAAATACTTACATTAAAATCAAAAAGCAACCTCTAAAACAATGTAACAAAGAGTTTTAGCTAACAAGCCAACAAAGGAATTAAAATGGAATAAACACATTCAGTTATCACAAATACTCAATCCAAAAAATAAAAAAGGCAATGAAAGAGGAGAAAAGGGAGCAAAGAACAGATGGGATGAATTTTAAAAATTAGCAAAATGGTAGATTAAACCCAACCTTATCAATAATCACAGTAAATATAAATCATCTAAACACCCCAATTAAAAGCAAGACCAACTATAAGCTGTTTACAGAAACCTTGCAGAAAAGGCATCTCTTTTAAATATATAAAGACACAAGCGAAAAGATGGGAGAAATTCTGCATGCTAACACTAATCGAAAGAAAGCTGCAGTGGCCATGTCACTCTCAACGTGGATTTCAGAGCAATTGATAATAACCAGGGACACAGAGGGACTTTGCCTATGATAAAGAATCAACTCATCAAGAGGACATAACAATCCTAAATGTTTTTGCAGCTAAAAATGACGTTGAAGGCCGGTGCAAGTGATAGCCCCACTGACAAGTGAGGATCTGACCAAGTGCGACATTTTATAATTGAAGTAGAGGAAACTGAAACAGATAATGACACAACAGGCTTTCAGGAGAGAAAGATTTGACCATTAAATTGATGGAACCTTGGAATTATTTTTTTTCCCTCAAAACTCGGGATGGCTCTGTGCAACTCAACCTTGTGGTGAAGGGCATTTTATTGCATAAAGTTCTGTCAGAAAAATGATGCCAGCAAAACCAATACTTGATTAATAATGAAAAATGTGTTTATAGATAAACTCCATGTGTGCTTAGAGTGAGCTGTGGTTAAATAGCTTCCACGCTTGGCAGCACCCAGGGTGAGTTTGATGGTGTACGTCACTCATTGAGCTCATAGTTATTTTATGCCCTTACCAATGCAGCCGCTCATCCTGCACTTTTCTAGCTAAATTCCAGCCCAACTTCATGACATACCAAGTGGCTTTGGACCAAGTTGTTTAACCACTCGGTATTCTGTTTCTTTTCTGGGAGAGGAGTAAAATGGTGCTCCTCCCAAGATGGGAGTGAATGCTCAGTGAGAGGAGACACATGAGTCTCTGAAGACACAGAAGCTCTATGCAAATAGCAGTTTTTATTTCTCTTTGCTGTTGGGATGTCTCAAAACAAATGCAAACAAATGCAGTGCAAAGTGTTTGAAGGATGCCCATGTTAACCAGACATCTTGGAGAGCCTGTCTTCTATCTGATGTGTAGAGCCACTGGCATTTTCTGCAGCATAGTTTTCTCTTCTGAGTCAGAATGGAAAAAAAATTATCCAAATAATTGCCGGGGGAATGTGTTGTGGAACCTTTTGTGATCTGCTTATCCCCCAAGTTTATCATGACTCTGAAAAGAGTACACTGTTTCAGATGCAAAGCAACAGTTAGCTTGAAAAGGCTCTGCTTTTGTTTATGATTGCTTACTTAGCCTACTGACAGTTTGAAAGTCTGGTAAAGCAGTCCAAATGTATTATTTTCTTCCAATTCTCTGTATTTATTTAGTGCTGAATGATCCTTTATAGTAAGATCCTAAACTCAAAGCATTTACAGTTTAAAGACAAAGTAGAAGGCAAGAAAAAAGAAAGATCGAAGACACTGCCAAGAGAAGGAAAGCAAAAAGCTTGGTCTGTTCAAGATAATAGGAAGTTATATTTACAGATGAGAAATAGAGGGGAAATTAGCATTATTGGTAGATTACATATGTTTTATACCACAGCAGGAACTATAGACTGCATAGAAATAAAGGAATGGTCCATCTTCAGCGCTTTGTGTGGCTGGTCTCCTTTTATCTGCCCCTCAGTCCTATGCAGTAGGTAATGTTATCTTCAACTTGACAGAAAGGCAAACAGGCTCAGAGCTGTTAAGCAGCTTCCCTAAGTCCTTCAGCTAACAAGTGCTGGAGCTGGATTTGAACTCAAATAGCCAAAGATTGTGTTATCTTCACACATTTATTTCTCGGTGAATGAATTGGAATTGGAGCAGGGCATTAACCAGCCTAATGCAGAAAGTTATTATTTTCTTGGGTAACTCTTTGAGGGGGAGGAAATAGTTTTGTGGATGGGAATGATCAAAAGAAAGTATTTGTGAGGAAAGAAGAATCAATGACATGCTAAGTACAGAAAAGTGTATCTGACTGGTAGAAAAGCATAAGCTCCCGTAGACCACTGGCCCTAATCTCAAGTGGACATCACTAGAGTTGCTGGTGCCTGACAGTCTGCATTTCTAATAAGTCGCCGTGTGGTACTGATGCTACCAGTCGGCAAACCACCCTGGAGAAAGATGGTGACATAGCCATTGTGCAAAAGAGGAATTAAGCTGGGTAGCAGCATTCAAGATGCTGGGAGAAGAGTAGAAAATCGGCATTTTTGACAAGTGTGGGATATGGAAGCACATGTTTTAGAGCTGTGCAAAATAAAGCGCTGCTGCCAACAGAGGCTTTAGGAGAATGAGGGTGACGAAGGGTGTAAAATACAGGTTGAGCATCCCTGATCCAAAAATTCAAATGCTTTGAAACTTTTGAAGCACTGACATGATGCTACATGTGGAAAATTTCACACCTAACTTCATGTGATGGGTTTGTAGACAAAACGCAGCTGAAACTTTGCTTCATGCACACAATTATTTAAAATATTGTATAGACCAGGTACGGTGCTCACGTGTGTAATTCCAACACAGTGCAGTATTGGAGGCAGAGGCAGGAGGATTGCTTGACCCCAGTAGTTCAAAAAAAAACCAGCCTGGGCAGCGTAGTGAGACCCTGTCTCTACAAAGACTTAAAAATCAGCCAGGCACGGTGGCACGCACCTACAGTCTTGTCTATTTGGGAGGTTGAAGCAGGAGGATCACTTAGGCCCAGCAGTTCAAGAATGCAGTGAGCTAGAGCTAGGATAGCACCACTGCACTCCGGCCTGGGCGGCAGAGGGAGACATTGTTTCTAACAAAAAGTGAAATAAAATATTTTATAAAATTACCTTCAGGCCATGTGCATCAGGTATATATGAAGCATAAATGATTTCATGTTTAGAACTGGGTCTTCTTTCTAAGGTATCTCTTTTAAAAAATTTTCCTTTATATTACATGTTTTAAAAATAATTGAACATATTAAACAAATGTAAACTTGTTTCCTGCATTGTTTCTTGCTGCACAGGGTTTCTCAATATTTGGGATTTAAGAACTGGAAGGTACCCTGTTCATCGTTTCGAACACGATGCGAGAATACAGGCACTAGCCCTCAGCCAGGACGATGCAACTGTGGCCACGGCTTCTGCTTTTGACGTCGTGATGTTATCCCCCAATGAGGAGGGGTACTGGCAGATAGCTGCGGACTTTGAAGTTCCGAAACTGGTGAGCTTTTTAGTCTGGTCATTTTATTTTCTATTCTTAGAATCTCTGGGTCTAATATAAGCACGTACTCATGGTGTTGGCAAACTCACATTCACTCAGAGCTTCCTATGGGCCTTACATCTATAAATCTAACTACATCCTTACAAAATATGTAGTAGCATTTTCCCATTTTGCCAAGAAGCCACTTGAGGCTTAGAGCAGTGAACTGACTTGCATCAGGTCTCAGAGCTACGAAGTTGTGATGCAAACCTCAGGGCTGACTTCAGGGCCAGAGCTGCTCATCACTGGTTTCCTTGGCCTTCTTCAGACTAACACTGTGGAATCTCACCCTTGGGAATCGAAGATCAGTTTCTGACCTAACATATACGTGAGAATGAGTTCAATGGTGTTATCTGAGTCCATATGGGAAGAAGGTTTCCATTCCTACACTTTCTTCATCCCAAGACTATCTTGCCTGAAGTTAAAAGTAACTTGAGTGAAGATAGATTCAAGTCAGTGTTAATTGGGTAGCTATGTTCCAGGATGTCACGTGTGAAGCTCCAGTAAGAATTCTTTATGTTGAGCTTATTTCTGAGTTCAGTTGTACAGGAACCTCTATATTTGTACAGTGGGAGATGATTTGGTGCTAGAAGGAAGTGCTCAGATCTGTCTATGCTGAGTTTGGATTTAATTTAAACAAACTTGATTTTGGCACTGGTAGGAAAGTGAGCAGAAAAGCCAACACTGAGTGATGAATGGATGGCCTAACCTGGAACCAATCCTATTCCTCCCTATTATTTCCCTGGTGGAAATCTTCTTAGACTAGAATAACTTAAAAAGCCATGGCATCACCACTTTACCTCCGTGAGCCTCTGCAATTTGGATATAGTGCTCCCCAAAACGGCCTGATGCTGTCATGTCATCTGGGTTTCATTAGAAAAAAAATGTGAAAGTTTATTTCTGTTCTTAAAACTTCCATAGTGCTTACTATTTAGTCTGTGATTAAAGAATACTGTAAACCAGTGATCACTATATGCACCTAGATATTTCCTTAAGATGCCAGTTTCTCTGTAAAGTGCAAATCCTGCCTTGGCAGTAAGGTGGCATCCTGGCACAGACCAGAAGCTTTTTGAAGTAGTTTACAGCCCCAGCAAATCGCACCACCACTGTCAATCTGAGCCTCATGGTCTGTCAGCAAGCCAGCATGGAGATACAGTTAAAGGGCTAGATGGAGGATGTCAGTTTTAGGAAAATAAGAAATGATTTAGGGGCATGAGAGGAAATAAGCAGCCATTGTTTGAGGTGTGTTTTATGCACGTTTTAGGAATTATTTTTCACTTTGGGTGGAGGGTTGCCACAAAATGCTCTGAGTATCCTTGGAAAAGTCACCTCTGACCCGAAGAGCTGAGCCAGTTTTGTCCCTTCCATATATGCCCTTGGATGGCAGTGTTAATGTTCCCAGATCTGCAGTATTAGCCTCGAGCGGCTGTCCTTTGTGGTGGACCCGTGGCTTGCGAAGCTGGCCCGAGGATTAGCAGAGTCCCCCGGTTGCTGACGCTCCCTCAGGCTCCTCTAGACGGTATTCCGGAGGCCAGCTTTGAACTCTTTGGCATATGATCAGGGCAGCGCTGTCCTTTCACACTGTGGATTTTCATAATTACACAGTGTGGCTCACCTTCCACGTGTCCTCTTGTGATTTACTCGCGAAGGCGACATTCTGTTGTGAACAGCACCATGTAGAAATGGGCTGCCTGTGGATGGACAGAATCAAATTATTCTTGAAAAGTACATCTCAGACTCATGTACATTAGAGAAAATGCTCATGGTAACACAGTCAGGACTGGCGAGTGGGGTGGGTAGAAAAATATGTGTATGTAGAGCCCTCCCTACCCTCTGGTGGCCAAGTGGACCTTGATGACATTGAAACCAGGAGAGAGCAGATAACTTGGATATTTTTAACCTTTTGGCCACACATTTTGGCACAAATGTTAAAATATTCTTTTTTGCGAATTTGGAACTGAGTGAATTTTATTTATTCAGTTTCTTGTAAAAAATCTCAATCGTTTATTTTTTGAATTGCTATTACATCCTCATGGTTCAGAATTTAAAAGACACAATAAAGTTGACGGTGGGAAATCTCCCTATCCCACAAGCCACTGCCCTCCTTGAAGGCAGCCATTGTTAGAAGATTTATGGATGTGCGAGTCAAGCACGTGGTCTGCATTCTCCACCCTGCCTTGTACACTTGTCAGCAGGTGGGCTGCCTTACTCATCTTGCTTCCTGCTTTACCCGCTAAGCTTGTCTTGGAGAATCATCCCATTGGTTTCATTTTATAAAGAATATTTTCATGCTTCTCTCTAGGACTGCATAGTATTCCAGTGTATAGATACACTAAGTTATTTAATTAGTCCCTTAGTAATGGGTGTTTCAGTTTTTCTAGTTTTTAGCTAAGACACAGTTGTATTACAATTCATGAATAACCTTGTACGGAATCATTTTTTATATGTGTGAGTTTATTTGTAAGTAACTTTTAAAAGTGGATGTCCTGGCTCGGAGTGCATGCGCACTTGACATTTTGATAAGAGTTTCCAAAGTTCCCTTGATGGAAATTGGACAAGATTATGTCCCTACCAGCAGTAAGTGGGATCCAGAAACATGATTTTCCCCTCCTTCACTTCCAGCCCAGGATGTTACCCAATTTCTTGATCTTTATAGAGATGAAAGTTGAAGCATCGTATTTCAATGAATTCTCATTATGTATTTCTCTTTTTAGGGGTGTCTTGTGTTTCTCTTACACTGAGCATCTTTCCAGTTGTGTAAAAGCTGTTTGTGTTTCATTTCCTATGAGTGTGTCCTTTGCCCATCTTTTTCTGTTGGGTTGATGATCTCATTGATGTGTAGGAGGAATTGCATAGTTTTGACCAAGCAGGATGAATTTGTACAACTAAACAACTCTACCTTTTGCCAGGTTCAGCGCCTTGAAATCGTTCCAGAAACCAGAAGGTACCCCATGGCAGTAGCCACTGCTGGAGACCTGATGTACCTGCTTCAAGCCGAAGGCTCCGCCAGAACCCTCCTTTACGCCCATGGCCCGCCTGTCACATGTCTAGATGTCTCGGCCAACCAAGTTGCTTTTGGTGTACAGGGTCTGGGATGGGTGTACGAAGGAAGCAAGGTACACAACTAGCAAAATGTATAATTAACAAAAAAGAACACAGATTTATTTTTTAGAAGGAAATTGAAAAATTAAAGCTCTCTGATATTTTTCCAGATATATTAGGGCAATATGTAAGCATGGTCAAAAAATTCAGAAACTTCAAAAGGATCACAAATGAAAAGCAATCGTTTCCTTTCTCCCCTCTTCCCCCAGCTTTCCTGCGTAGAAGAAACTATTAACGGTGTTTAGGTATCCATCTAGGAAAACTGAATGCATATATAGGTACATTCGTATACTAAGGACATATTGTAGAGATACTGTATGATGGGATCTACATACTGTAGAGATGGGATCATAGTATACATACTGGTCTGTACCCAATATTTTTACTCAGTAATGTGCCTTGGAGAGAACATTCCATGTCAGCTTTTACCAGGCTCTCCCTCCCTAGGATTCCAGCATACGCTACTAGTCCATAGCCTGTTTAGCCAGGCCTCTCACTGGCTAAACTTGCCAGTTTGCCCCTCACAAGCTTTAGCTTGCTTTCACTGTTTTGGCTGCTATAAGCAATGCTACAATGCAACTTGCAGAAGTCCTTGTATATATAGTGTATCTCTAGGATGTGTACTTGAGATAATGATGGACACTGCCAAATTGCCCTTTCTAAAAAGGTGCATCAGGATTCACTTTCTTACCAACAGTGCACAAAAGTGCCTTCTGACATTCTTTGAGCCAGAAGTAGGAAGACAGGTTTTTATTGGAAATTCTTTGATGACTAAATTTTATCACTCCCTAGCATCTTGCTATCCTGACTGTAGGCCAAATACTTAGTCTAAAAGCTGATTTATAGAACTCTCCCTACCAGTGGGACCAGGGGGAGATAGAAAGCTTTCATTTCATTTTGTGTTTTTTGCCATTTGCCTGCTCCTGACCCTTTCTGGCAGTTGGTGGGATTCCTGGGAAGGAACGTGTCTGGGCCAGCAGACCCTGTGTGACTGTTAGTAGGTTCCTTAACCCTCTGTATGCCTCAGTCTCCTCATTCGTAAAATGGAGTTCATAATAGTGCCTGCTTCTTAGAGTTGTAGGATTAAATGAAGAGCTTGAGGCATGGTGCCTGGCACGTGAGTGCTAACAACCTGTTAGCTCCTGAGCCTCTCGTTATTCCTACCACCCACAGTTCGATTCCTGCCTCTGGTGGTGCCTATTTTTACATCTTATTTCCTCTACGTATGTGACCTGTAATGTCAAATCTCACTTACGTAGGTGTCATTGGCTTTGCAACCTAGCAAATGGTCAAGAATGGAAGCATGTTGGATCCCAGTGATAGATTCTTCATCCAGGAAGATGGACGAAGCAGTAGAACATACGTGTGGCGCCCTGTAATCTCCCTGTGAAAAGGCACTCCCTTTGTGCTGCAAACTTTGTGTGCAGTTTGGTTGGGGCATCTTCGTTGTGTCCGAGCTGGAAGGTGTGTCATGATATAACTCCTGAGTTTTGTCTTCCCAGGAAGTGGGTAAGGAGCAGGAATTGGTTTCCTAAGGCAATTTCCTTTCTCATGCTCTGAAAAAACTTTCTTTTCCCATCCCTGGTGAGCTCATTTGTTGAGAGAGGAGAGACTGTTTGCTTTCTAATTTTCCATCTGGTATGCTTTCAAATTTTTGTTATCTCATTTATTTTTAGAGCTCTCAGTGTAGTGAGGTGATAGTTATAATCAGTACTAGTCTGGTTTAAATTTTTCTTACTTTTTATAAATGTTTTATCTGGTAGATTCTTTTTCTCTTTGACTTAACTGAATGGATTTATTCCTGTGCTGATACAGTTGTAAGGATACATTTGAGAAACTACTTAACGGGACAGTTCAGCACAAGGCTCCTTCAGATACAGATGGAAGGCAGTGGGGTTGTTTTGATTCGTCTCAAAATTTCCAACCCATCTGAGAGCATTAACTGTAAGAATCAGCTGATTAATACATTAATTTTGTGAAAATCCTTGATTAAAAATGTATAGTCCATGGCCGGTCATGGTGGCTCACACCTATAATCCCAGCACTTTGGGAGGCCAAGTCAGGAGGATGGCTTGCAGCTGGGAGTTTGAGACCAGCCTGGGCAACGTAGCATGACCCTGTCTCTACCAAAAGAAAAGAAAAAAGAAAAAAAGTACAGTTCCTCAAATGTCTTGTTAGCTGGTGTTTTCACTGGTGTTTTAAAATTAGGAGTGGAAATAAATTTGCTACTAGAATGTTTCTAAGCGTCTCTTTGGAAGCTGACAGTAGCATTTAGTCATCCAAATATTTTGTGAGCACAGCACCAGCCCTCCAAACACTCGTGTGGGTGAATGGCTGCTTGTTAGGTAGTGGTGACTTTGTGTTGAGATGTTTCTCCAACAGGGATGCCACCCACTCAAAAGTAAGAGGAACGCCAGGCTTCGTCTGTGTAACTTTGCTTATTTTTACAGAGATGAGACTTTCCATCTGATTGTGCTTAATGGATTTTCTGCTTCCTCAGAAAAACTTGCATTTTTAAGAAACATAATTGTCACATAACAGCTCTGTGTGAATTAAGTCACGTCATGGGTGACTCTGTGAGGTTTTAGTATCATCCTGCTGTGTCATAATGTGATGTCGTAATTCCCAAATAGTCTCATGTGCGAGGCTTGGTGTCACTCTGCTTGCAAATACCATGTTTTGGCTATGTCTGTGCTTCAGCCTGGTGGCAGCATGTGTCCCAGCACGTTTTATTAGGCTGGTGTGAGACTATTAGCAGTGAAGTTTGCCTGGAGCTATGTCCACACGAAGGTTTGTGTCTGTGCCTCTGGCCTGTATATCTAGGATTCAGATGAAGATTTTATGAGAGCAGAGCTTTTGGTTTATGTTTGTTTGTACCTGATACAAAACTGGGGTTTAGCTATAGTTCATTATTGATTAACTGTGATAAAAGCAGAGAGTGAAGTCCAAATGTTGAAATTGACTTTGAGTCAGAAACTCAAAGCTCCCTAACCTGTTGAAGTATTCCAGAGGCATTATTTTTGTTTAGTTGGAGAATATTCTCAAACTGTATGATGCCCGCATTAGCATGTTATAGGCATCTCAGCTTCATAAGCATGGAGTAATAATGGCTCAAATCCACCCATTCCTATATCTGGCCAGCCAGCCCATTGTGTATTCATCACAAATACTGAGCATCAGTAGTGTTCCTGGCATTGGCATGTTAAAACAGCATTACACACAGATTTCAGCAAACTGGTGCTTGTCAAGGAACCTAGCTCTGTTAATAAACATAGTTTTCTAAGGAAACAAAGCTGAGTAATTTAGCAGAAGCTTATCTATTTAATCTTAAAAAAAAAGCCTTTGAATGTAGCTGGCTGATCAGTCACCTCTAGCTCAGGTAGGAAGGGATCAGACAATCAGTGCCCAGCAACATCTTGATTTGCCTGTGGGGCAGGGGCTCCCAGACTTGGGTTTCAGACGTCGGAGTTAGGGGCCACACCTGGGTTTGCCAGCGATGTTTTGGGTCACTTAAAGTCATAGAAAAAAATGGCAAATACATATTTGCCCCTTTTTGGAAGATCAGATTTTTTTTTAATTAAAATCTTTTTATTTCAGTAGCTTTAGTGGGGTAGCAATGGTTTTTGGTTACATGGATGAACTGTATGGTGGTGAAGCTTGGGCTTTTAGTGTACCTGTCACCTGAATAGTACACATTGTACCCAATACCCTTCTGAGTCTCCAGTATCCTCCAACACCATTCTATGCCTCTGCACACCCATAGCTTAGCTCCTACTTATAAGTGAGAACATGCGATATTTAGATTTCCATTCTTAAGTTGCTTCACTTAGGATAATGGCCTCCAGTTCCACCCAAGTTGCTACAAAGGACATTATTTTATTCCTTTTTATGGTTATTATTCCGTGGTATATATGTATGTGTATATATATGTATAGACATACACATGTGTATATACATATGCATTTATGTATATGTAAATACACATATGTGTGTATATAGAGACGTAAATCACATTTTCTGTATCAACTCATTGGTTGATGAGCACTTAGGTTTGTTCCATAGTTTTGTGATTGTGATTTGTGCTGCAATAAACATATGAGTGCAGGTGTCTTTTTTATATAATGACTTGTTTTCCTTTGGGTAGATAACCAGTAACAGGATTGCTTGATTGAACAGCAGATCCCCTTTTAGTTATCTGAGAAATCTCCATACTATTTTCCGTAGAGATTGTACTAATTTACATTCCCACCAGCAGTGTATAAGCATTCCCTTTTTACCACATTTGCACTATTGTTTTTTTGAGACGGAGTCTTGTTCTGTCACCTAGGCTGGAATGCAGTGGTGCGATCTCGGCTCACTGCAATCTCTGCCGCCTGGGTTCAAGAGATTCTCCTGCCTCAGCCTCCCAAGTAGCTGGGATTACAGGCGCATGCCACCACACCCAGCTAATTTTTATATTTTTAGTAGAAAAGGGGTTTCACCATGTTGGCCAGGCTGGTCTCAAACCCCTGACCTCGTGATCCGCCCACCTCGGCTTCCCAAAGTGCTGGAACTACACCTGGCCTGTTTTTTTGACTTTTTAATAATGGCCTTTCTGGCTGGGATAAGGTGGCATCTCATTGTGGTTTTAATTTGCATTTCCCTGAAGATTAGTGATGTTGAGCATTGTCTCTTATGTTTGTTGGCAATTTGTATATATTCTTTTGAGAAATATTTGTTCATGTCATTTGCTCACTTTTTAATGGGATTATTTGTTTTTTTTTTTTTTTTTTTTTTTTTTTTTTTTTGTGGTGGTTTGTTTTTTTTTCCTGGATAATCATGTAAATTGTGCGTTTTTTGTTATATATTTTGGAAAATTTTTTTAAATTTTTTTTAATTTATTTTTCAAAATTTTTTATGGTTTTATTTTTTTTTTTTTTTTTTTTTTTTTTTTTTTTTTTTTCTGCTGATTTGTTTGAGTTCCTAGTATATTCTGGATATTAGTCCTTTGTTGGATATATAGTTTGCAAATATTTTCTCCTGTTGTGTATATTGTCTGTTTACTCTTTTGATTATTTCTTTTTCTGTGCAGAAGCTTTTTAGTTTAATTAGGTGCCATTTATTTGTTTTTGTTACATTTGCTTTTGGGATTTTAGACATAAATTATTTGCCTAGGCCAGTGTCCAAAAGAGTCTTTGTGTGTTTTCTTCTAGAATTTTTATGGGTTCAAGTCTTAGATTTAAGTCTTTAATCTGTCTTGGTTAATTTTTACATATGGTGAGGGATAGGTGTCCAGTTTTATTTTTCTACATGTGGTTACCCAATTTTCCCAGCACCATTTATTGAATTGGGTGTCCCTTCCTCTGTATGTTTAAGACAATCCTAAAATTCATGTGGAATCAAAAAGAGCCCCAATAGCCAAAGCAACCCTAAGCAAAAGGAACAAATCTAGAAGTTTCCCATTATCTGACTTCAAATTATACTACAAGGCTATAGTAATCAAAACAGCATGGTACTGGTGTAAAAGTAGATACATAGATCAGTGGAACAGAAAAGAGAACACAGATTTTTAAACATCTAAAGAAAAGTATTTTTTTATGGGGTAATGCATTCACCTCAT